>RJWH01006167.1:0-12907 GCA_004363575.1 Solenodon paradoxus
TTTGGAAAGACATGGGTGTTTACACTAAGAGACTGCAGGATTTGGATTGAAGGAGTGATGTGTTACAAACCTCTGCTTTCACCGCATCCATCTGGCTCTTTTAGAGAGGAAGTGTGGGTGCAGAGAGCTATTAGGAAGACATGAAATAATCCAAATGGGATATCACAGTGACTTGAACCAAAGCAAGTGAGAAAAAGTCACACATTTGGTATCGAATTGGATATGGGGTGTGAGGGAAAGAGAAGAGTTGGTACGTCTCCAAAGTATGGGGTCTGAGTAAATGGAGGGATGGCGTCCCATCAACTTAGATCAGGAAGGATGCCGCTAGACCTGGCTTGGTGACGTCTTAGACAGTAATCATCTTGTCCCCTAAAACTTACTTGCAAATTCAGTTCAGATGTATGCAATCACTCAATCATTCCTGGAAGAATTTCAAAGTCAACCCTGATTCCTCCCGCTCCAAAACTTCTATCAGATTTGATCATGTCCCCTGATTCCTTCTTCCTAAATATCTCATTTATCTAGTCACGACTCTCCTTCTTCATTGTCATGACTTTATTTAAGGCCACCATCATCACTCGGCTGCATGGCTACAAGCGTTCAGAACCGGTGATGCGTCCACTCCAAACTGAACCATTCACTGAACTGCAGTGTGAGGCATCATTTAACAGCATAAAGCTTTCCAAGGGTCTACCATTTCCCACTGTCCTCAGATGAAGTCCTGAGTGCTAAGTGTGTGTGTTTTCTAACTTTTAGTTTAGAAAGCATTTCTGACTTACAGAAAAGTTCCAGTAATAATATTAAAAAGTTTCCATATACCCCTCATTCAGAAATCCTATTTTACTACTCTGTTTTTTCTGAATCATTTGAGAATAAATCACAAATACAATGCCCCTTTACTCCTAAATTCTTCAGTGTCTATTTTTCTAGGTAGGATAACAATAATTTATAGAACTGCAATACAATGATCATAATCAGAAAATTAACACTGCTATGATGAAATTATCTAAGATACAGACTTTATTCAATTTTTTCCAATTGAGCTAATTATGTCCTTTACAGCAGAGGACATATAGGTGCAGATATAGATATTGTTGATCTTACTGGTTCAGGAATTAATTCAGGATCATATGTGACATTCAGTTTTCTTATCTCTTTAGTCTCTTTTATTCTGGAACAGTCTTTGCTTTCCATGACCTGGATCTATCTGAGCATAGAGCAGCTGTTTTGTAGAATGTCCCTCCATTTGGAACTGTCTGATGTTTCCTCCTGGTTAGATTGAGGTTGTCCACGTTCGGTGGGAGGATCACAGAGGTGATGTGTCCTTCACAGAACATCCTAACAGGAAGTTGGTCCTGAGCACATTTTTCAAAGTCTTTTCATAATAATGCTCCTGTTGATAGCTTATCCTTATCTCTAACCCTCTACCCATGCCTGCTCCCAGCCTCTCAGCCCCAGAGACTGCATTCCAACCCCATTCTCAACTGGCTAATTCATATTGTTTTAACATATCTCAGAGTTGAGATCACTTTGTCCAAAGGACTGTTCCTTAATCCCCAGGCCTGATTTGGGGCCTGTCCTCTGAGTCCCCATAGCGCTCTACATGCAGCTATCATTACACTTATCAGGCTGCATTGGAATTGCTTGTTTACATGTCTGTGTCTTTCTTGGGTCTATACATGTTTGAGAGCTGGGACTATGTCGTGTTCACTCTCATCGCCAACACAGAGTCCAATGTCTGGCACACAGCAGATGTCTAATAAATATTTACTGAATGAAGAATCACTCCATTCTAGCTGCCTCCTACATGTTCTCAGAGCCCTGCATAACTCCACAGGAAACCTTGAAAACTGTGGAAAACTCTCTCAGGGTGTTGCTGAATTGTTTGTGTGTATTTGATCGCCTCTGCTAGACTGGGAATTCCTAGAACCACATCTGAGCTTTCCCATTTGATTCGAGTGTACCTTCATAGAGAAGGAAGGAAAGTGAGAGTAAGGGAGAGAGAAAGGGAAAGACTGGGCTTTTCGTGCTAGAACATTCTGAGCTTATGTTGAGTAGGTAGAGAACTTTTAGAGTGTCTCTCCCAGCTACTCTGCCCCTCAGGCCCCACGTCCTATTTATTCTGTCTCCCAACATCACATTCAGGAGCGAGTGGGAGATGAGAGCCATTCTAGTTCCTTTAGCTGTTTTCCTAAACCCTGTAGGCCTCAATTCAGGAATGATTGCTTTCAGTTTGACTTTATGTTATTTAAAAGTCTTTATGACTGCCATTATGACCCTAAAATTTCTAATGTGAATTCTGATTAGTGCCTATACTAATAAGTAATGAAGTAAATGAAGGAGGAAATGCAAAGAAAAAGACAAAAAGAGTTAGCAAATCCACAGACTAAATGAATCAGTCAGACTAATCCAGAATTTGATTGCATTGTCTTAAAACACCTAAAAGAACAAATTAAGTAAAAGAAAAGGATCTCCATTTGCAAGGATTTCCTTTTCCTTCATTTTCAGATACTCGTGTTTAATTTACAACTAACAAACACTCCAAGATTTTATGTTATCATCTAATTTTTGTATTATCTTGAAGATTTACTTTTTCTCTTAACAATTTATTTAAGCCCTTGTTTCAGTTTGTGTTAGATTTCACTGTGAGCAGCAGAAATGGTAATGGCTTAAACCACATAGCAGCTTATTTCTAGCTTTTGAAAACAAAGTCTGTGACAATCAAATACCATGTGCCTTCTCTCTATTGGTGTCAACACAGTGCTGCTACCTCATTATCCAAGATAGCTGCTGGAGCACCAGCATTCCATGTCTTTCCATTCATCAAGGAGAAAGAATCAAGGTATTGTCTCACAGTCTAAAGATACCTCTTGAAATGTATGATAGTTCTGTCTTTAGCTCGTTAGAACTTTGTCACATAGTCATTCTTAGCAGCAAGGAAAACTGAGAATGATAGCTTTTCATTTGGGGTGATCAAATTCCCAGCTAAAACCTGGGAGAATGAGGGGAGAACAGATATTAGGACATAATACACAGTCTTTGACATGACTTGCTCATCTGTAAAATGATATTAATGCTTATTTTATAGGCTTCTTCTGAGGAAAACCATGAGTTAATGCATAAAGTTAGCACCAATCATAGTCATAATGATTTCCTTCTTTGTTATTCCCACGAAGGGCATACACATAATAAATGTGCATTGATTGGTAGTTTATTGCTATTACTGTTATGCCCATGTAGTAGGATCTCCATTTTGCAAAAGAGAAAGCTAAACATCCAAGAAGCTAATTAACTCCCCCGGGAAACACAGAATGAACTGGTAGACCTGGGACTGAATCCAGATTATTTGACTCAGATTTCTGGTTTTCATTCACTACTAGGTACCACTTTCCTTCTACCTCACCTTGCCACACCTACCTCTCTTAGCATGACCCTTTTGCTCCCCGAAACATTTAGCATGATTTTTGCCACTGAAAAGTTACTGTGCCCCATCTCAGCACCAACTCATTACCATTCACTGAGAGGTAGGATTACCCCTCATAAGTAATCAAAAGTGGCTGTGAGGACATGACTAATCAAAAGGGGCTGCACAACTGGATCTCTCATGTATTCTTGGGAAGAGGATAAATGGCTTCACCACTTTAGAAAACTCTGGTAGTTTTTTAGAAAGTTTTATATGTGTGTATATATGTATATATGTGTATGTATGTGTGTATAAATACATGTGTATATATGTATGTACAAATACATGTTTATATGCATACATGTGTAAATGCACACATATACACACGTGTGCACAATGCATACATGTGCGTGTACACGCAGGTATGTGTACATGTACAAACATGTGCACATGCACACGTGTGTATGCATTATGAATACATATGTATATATGTATAAATTCATGCAAGATGTATACATATATGTGTATAAATACCTATGTGTATGTATGTATAATCTTAAGAATTAGTCATTCCATTACTATGTATTTATTAAAAAGTGAAGTAGCATGCTATTTCCACCTTTATTCATAGTAACAAAAAGAAATAAAATTTTTAAATGTAAGCAACCTAAATGTCTATCAATAAGAAACTAGATTAAGAATTCATGGAAATAAGGAAAATGGAATACTTCTCAGTCATAAAAAGGAATAGCTACTGATTTATGCAAGAGCATAAGTGCATCTCAGACATATTGTGCGGAGTGAAAGAAGCCAGACCCAAAAGATACATACTGAAAGATTCTATTTATGTGACATTCAAGAGCAAGCAGTCTGATGTATAGGGATGTGATCAGAATAGTGGTTGTTTGGAGGGAGTGGGTGGGGAGAGGAGCATAATCAAAAATGAATAGCAGGGAACCTTTTAGGGTAGTGGCGTTGCTCCACAGTTTGCTTTTGAGGGATTCATTACATGGGTGCACGCATTTGCTAAAACAAATTATAGACTTAAAGAGCGGGGCATCCGGCTCGCAAGTGGGAACCTTTACTTTGGATGCGACCAAAGTTCGATTTTTAGATGGCGATGTTGAGAAAGGCAAGATTTTTGTTCAGCGGTGTGTCCAGGGCCAGGGAGGCAAGCACAGAACGGAGCCAAATCTCCAGGGTCTGGGTGAAAGACAGGCTGTAAGCTTTAGGATTCTCTTACATGGATGCCAACAATAACAAAGGTATCACCTGGGGAGAGGAGACACGGATGGAGTATTTGGAGAATCCTAAGAAGTACATTCTGGGAACAATAATGACCTTCACTGGCATTAAGAAATCAGAAAGGGCGGAGGTGATAACTTATTTCAAAAAAGTTACCAATGAGTAACAGTTGGCACTATCTTATTTATTACAACACAGAAATGTCTCATGACGTTTTTGATGTGTATCATATTTCAATTGATCAAATACACCAGAATTCAGACCACGGATGGCTGATAGCATTTTTTTGTTGGACATTTCTGATTTTAAAAGATTGGCTTGTGGTAAAATAAACATGATTATCTTTCTGAATTTTGATAGCAAATAAAACCAACTATATGCTGAAGATCTGTATACTTTATTGCATGTAATTATATCTCAACATAAAAAGCAATAATAACGAGGTGGGGGATTGCAGAAATAAGTGCTACGCATAAAGATCACGAATACTGTTTAGAAGTGAGAATGTAAAAGGTAAAAACAAAGAAAAAGAGAGCAAGTCTTAAGATCTTAACCACAAAATACATACTAAATAATGCCGCTCTCGCTGAAGAAGCAAGCCCTTTTAGTAATACAATGGTGGCGCCATAGTAGTGTCTGTTTATGCAGGGTTCCTGTCACCAAGATTAGTGCTTAAAAGAAAAATAAAGTCTCTTTCACAAAACAAGATGAAAAGAACCTTTCAATATGTTTTCATCGAGTTGTTGTGCTCGAAATTCTATATTTTAGCCAGCCCAAAGGCAGTGAATGGATTAAGTGCCAAGAGTTTGTATATAAACTTTTCATTTTCTGGCCACATGCTAGATGCTAAGGGTTCTACTTTTCTATTGCTACTGTAACAAATTCTCACAAATGTGGTGACTTAAAACAATGCAAAATTACTGTTATAGTTCAGTAGGTCAGGAGTCTGACCCAAGTCTCATTGGCTGGGCTAAGATCAGTGTTGGCATTGCTGTGTGCCTTCTGGGGGCTCTAGAATCTGTTTCCTTACCTTTTCCAGTTTCTAGAGGCCGCTTTCATTTGGGGGCTAATGACCTTTCCCTCCATCGCTAAGGGCAGCAAGGTCGAATCAAGTCTTTCTCATGCTGCCTCACTCGACTCTTCCGCCTCCTTCCATTTTCGAGGACCCCTGTGATTACACTGGGGCCATCCACATAATTCAGGATAATTTCCCTATCTGAAGGCCAGGTGATTAGTAAACTTAATTCCAGTCACAACCTTAATTACCCTTTTCCGTGTAAAGTAACATATGCACAGGTTCCAAGGGTTAGGACAGAGATCACTGAGGGGTCCATTATTCTGCCTACTATGTGAGAATTTAAAGGGACTGTAAAATGTTACTTACAGCACCTTTCTCATCATCTATCACTTCTAATCCTTCTGTTCGCCACACCAGCCATCAGCTAACCGTTTCCAAAGGTTCTAGATTTTTTATAAGCAGTTATTCAGGTAAATGTGTTAAAAATAGACCCTGTTCCATAGACCGCTCTACCCTCAATTGTTCTCACTTAGTTCTACAGTCTCCAGAAATGTGGGGAAAAGTCTCCATTGTAATTATCTAATGCTGTGCAACAAATTACTTAGTGACTTCAAAGAATGGGGTCTGAAATTGGGGTTGGGTTCAATGGGGACAGCTTGTCTCTGCTTAGCATCAGTTGGGGTGGCTCAAGATTCGGTCACGTGTTTGGCAGCTGTTGCTGTCTGAGAACTGAGTGGGGCTGTCAGCTGGAACACCTACGTGTGACCTCTCCCTGTGGCCTGGGTTTCCACACAGCATTGCCACTGGGCTCTGAGTGGCCATCTCAAAAGGCAGTCATGTGTTTCCCACATGAAGAAGTTGTATTACTCTTTATGGCCTGGCCTGAAAGTGATATCCATGTTTATTTAGACAAGGTAGTACCAGAGCCCCACCTAAATTCAAGGGACAGAGATGGAGAGTCTGCTTCTTGATAGATGGTGGCAAGCTTGTAGAAAACTAAGCAGGGCCAGAAAGGACCTTGCAATCTTTGGTAGAAAATACAGTTTGCTGCAGCTTTTATGCTACTTTTTCATTTCTTCGAGTCTCATCCTCTTTCTTCCACCCTATTTTATATAATTGCCCTCTTTGATCTACATTTTTTATCCCCTATTTCTTCTGCCTCAAAATCAGGCCAACGCCAAGTTGGCAAACAATAACTTCCTTAGATAATAGAAAAGGACTAGCGCATATTCACAGAGGAACAACTAATGGCTGGAATTAGGAATTCTTCAAGCATCTTGAACCAACAACAGTAGGAAATGTCATATGCTTCAATCTAATATTTGCTATCTTTCCATTCACAGAAAAGGATACTACAACCTGCTGTCAGGACAGAAAGATTTCCTCCCACTCCCCAGATTTCCAATGGGTGGGGGTGCCCTGAAACACACTTCGTCTTTGTCTATCACTTCCATTATCATGACAAGCCAGGGACCATGGGTGACAGCTGCTAAACTTGGAAAGACTGACTTAGGCAGGTTTGTCTGGTCACCTCCCCTTTTTCATTTAGGCCCAAACTGGATGTAGGAAACAGGCCTTTTCCTCTGCTCCCAAACCCATTGGGAAAAAAAAGAGTTTTCTGAGTCCTTTCCTGTCCCCAATACCTGGGTTAAGCATATACACTTCTGTCACTTTCTTCCTAAACATTTAAGCTATGAAGGGATTGTTAACAACTGCTTACACAACAGACTCAATTATATCCACAAAGCATCCATGAGTTACAAGCTGCAATGTCAATTAGATGCCACAAAATATTACACCTTGTTTTGAATGACTAAACTTTACTAACTACACTCCTTGCATTCTATACATAGTGCGCCTGCTGTGGAACATATATGTGTTCTTTCACAATGCCTATGTTTCATTTTTAATCAGAAACAGGGCTTCAAATTCAATCACATGGTGAACAAGTGGCAAAAAGTAAGTACTTTGATCAGAACCATGTGGTACTTTCATTTTCATCTTTCCTTGACTACCAGACAGGAAGTCTTCTAAATTAGATGTCTACTAAGAAAAAAAAAAACCCCACCAGCATCCAAGGACGTGGCAGGTTGTGTCAGGTATTTCAACATGGTGGAAGAGTAGTCAGTTTTAATTGGCCCTATTGAGTTCACCCTTTGGCAACAACATTCTTTACCTCAGCAATGTGGTATTCAAAAGGAAAAAAAACTACAAAGTTGGTTTCTACCTTTGAAAACATCAAATGGATCATGTCCAGTTTCATCCTGTTAACTGACTGCTCCTTGATTAAAGTACACCTATCAATACTAGTAAGACTTATTGAAAAGTAAAATAGTCTATAAGACACCGCATTCCCAATATTATTTATTTAGACAGCTAAAATAAAGAACTGGACTCCTCTGTTTTGCTAGTATTTTCTTAGTCATCTTACCTCCTGTGTTAGAAAGCACTTTCTTGAGACAGACCAAGGTCGAAATGTTACCCTTTATGTAAACTCGTTCATAACTAAATGACAAAAACTTTCCCTAATCAAACTTCCTACCAGTTTGGGATTTCCAAAGGGAGGCACACAGCAGATACGTTTTGAAAACTGCCAGGCAAAGCATTCTGAAATAATAGACAAAGATGTGATAAAATATATGAAAAAGAATAAGTAGGTACAGAACACATGATCTCTTAAAAATAGAGAATGCCAAAACAGGAAGACCTGATTAGATAGCTGTGGTTTCAGCAGGCCTTGTTTAGACAGATGTACAACTAATAGTCTTCGGCTCTAACTTGACCAAGACTTTTGACATGAAAAAGAGAACAGCTGACTCAATAAGAAAAAAGGATGAAAGAAAATTTGAGGCGGTAAAATCGTGGTTTTATAGGTATATTCTTTGGGGTCTTCGCTAGAATTGCCACCCTTTAAGCACACAATAACAAGCACCTGGAAAAGCTCTTTGCACAGATGTGGTTTTCCTTTTTCTTAATCAATATTTCATTAATTAAATAATATTCTTTGATGGAGCAAAGAGACTCTTGAGGAATGTGGGAAATAGGGAGAAAAACTACAGACTTCTGGTTTACCAATACTGGAAGAAACTCAAACTCAAGCTACTTTCACTCTTAGTCCCTTTCAGTAGACTTTCAAACCCTATGTTAACCCCCAGAAACCAGAGGGGCATTAAAACTTTTGCTCCATCCCCTGATTGTCCCACCCAAGCTCCATCCTTGAATAACCCAGTTTGCATATCCAAGCCCAGCTCACTATCCACGGATGTCCAGCATCAGGAGGATAAAGGAAGGACAAATGCCTGTGAAGTTCCAAGAAAGGGCTAGGGCCATGTGGCCAGGGAAATCCTGGGACCTAACTACCCAAGTGTGATCGAGAAGTCATAGCACAAGCCCTGAGCATTGTTTTGACTCAGAATTTTTTGCCCCACAGGGAGTCACAAGGTCTTAGGAGAGTCGGCAAGGAGATCATCTAAAGTGGGGCACCCAGGGAATGATCTCTGATTGCATGAAGCAAAGAATGGTGCTGACTCTCATGGTTATTGGAAGTAGACTATTATTAACTCCACCACTTTTCAGAAAGTTCTACACAGCGCCAAATAAACCAAATGGAGATCTCATGAAATGTTCAGAGTAACTCGAGCAACCTCTAAATTCCCCTGAGTTACTAAAACACTTGGACAGGACCTTAAAAGAAGAAATGTTTTCAAGTTCAATGATCTTGCTAGTTAAAGTCATTTAGCCTGGATCAGAAATGACAGAAAGTTTGAAATGCTACTAAGAGTAATAACTGATGTAAGAAGCCAATCCAAGAGGCCACAGGTCTAAAGTTTCTGTATACTAGTGATCAGTTTTTTGTCGAGGGGCAAAAATTGCCTCTACAATTTTAAAGAAAGCATTCCTTCTGTCAGTATTTCATTCAAAATAAATCATGCAAGCGTGTAATGGTTGGTATAAATACTAGAAATCTACTAAAAAGATAATTACTTTTGTTTTCATTGTATGATATAAGTTTTGATCCCTTCATTCCCCAGAACTATATCCAATGTGCAAACATCTGAGAACCACAGAATAAGGGTGAGGAAGAGAGGGCAGAGAAGACACTATTTCCCAAATGATGTTGATCAGCCACTTAAAAAAAGGGTGAATGATGAGCCAAATATAAGTGACAATAACTTTCCTGTAAGAAAGAACTGCTAACAGACTAGTGTTGAAGCTGCTCCAGATTAATAATCCCAGGGCCACTATGATGTGCTCTCTACAACTGGGCTCAGGTTCAGTGAGTGAATCACACTAGCCCACGGTGTCAATGAAAAATCCCATGTGAGCAAAGCAGAAAACTGTTCGAAGAGGCAAAACAGGCCTTCTCAAAAGCTCTGATGTGAGATTCTTAAAAAATGTGTAGTGCATGTAAATACCTAGAGGGTAATGAATTCTAATCTAAGCTGTTCCTTTTTGCCCAGTTCCTCTATCTGTACTTTTTCTTTAGTCACAAAACACCATGGGGGGGGAGGGCAACCACTGTCTCTGAGGGCTCTCTGAGGGCGATATCATAGAATACTTGCAACTTTTTACATCTATAAAGTACCTCAAGCTTCCTCAGGAAAGACCATCTGAAAACGTGATGTCACTTATCACTTTAGCTCAGAACTTAAGCAAGATTGTAAATAGCTTGAGAAGTTTTAATGGGTGAATCTGTTAGAGACTCAACCTTGTTCTGTTTCATAAACTGATCTTGAATAAAACAGCAGTTCCCCTCAGTGGAATAGTACTTACTGGGCCTGAGAAACTTTATTGATTCATAAAAGGAAAAAAAAAAATCAATCCTCTTTAAAAGTACTTCTCCTTGCTCCTAGGTCAGAATTACTATTTATATGTAAAAATACTTACATAAAGTAGTATTTTCAAGAAGAAAGAAAAATTGATGATTTTGTCTAATTGTGTTATCAACATCTACTTTTCTATTTTCTTTCTATATGTTTCTATATATCTATACCTTTCTATATTACTTATGAAAGCAACTCGTACAAGCCATGATTTTTATTTTAATTCAGGTTCTCTGTTTTAAAGAAAAGTTTACACCTGTCGTTTCATGAACCCAATTGCAATTATGTTTTCCCTTAAAATGAACTTACTGTCGGAAGCTTCATATATTCCTAAAGAAAGGAAGAGGAGAAATGGACAAACAGGAACTATTTCTAAGGCCTTTCTAAAGAAACTCAGAAGCATCAGAAACTCTGGGGATTATCTCATTTAATTCTCCTTCCAACTCCATGAAGCCTTTCCCCTATGATTACACCTAATTTCAAATGCAACATACTTGGATGGTGAGATAGTCACCATTAACAGGTAGCAAGGAGAGGATTGATACACAACTGTCTGATCTCAAAATCTTGGTGGTGTGTGGGTTTTTTGGGGTTTTTTTTCCTACCTTGTGGCTTTTGTAGTTTCTTTTAGTTTCCTTTCTCTGTAGTTTTTGCTTGCACTTTGATATTTTTAAAGAGAATACCAAGCAAGAGGCTGTGTATAGTGTTTTCAGTACTGCACCCCCCCCCCCTTATCTTTATGGATTAATGATTAACTTTCGCTGGCAACAGCGAGCATCCCAGTCTTGATACTTCCCCATTCTGTCACTGCTGCTAAGAGCTGATAATAACATGAGCTGCTCACACCACAAAATACTTTGACTTTTCTTTTAACTGCCAAAGTACCTGCAGTTTAAATTCAAACCCTATAAGCTTAGAAAATGTCTTGTGACTTCAAGATTAAAAACTGAAGTTGATCTAACTCTTATCCCCACCAAGGAAATAATGAAATAAAGAAAATGCAGAGCATTGCTTCATCTATCCCACTGTCCCAGGAAAGCACTAGAAAGGCATGTGAGTAGTGTTCCCAAGGGCCCTGTGGAAGCTTTGATCACATCTGCTGTCCATCGTTGCAGACTAAAACCTGGAAGCTTTGCTGGACTTTGCAAAGTTCAACACTTCGCTGAGAACTAGTGAAAAGAGGCCACAGCGGATGTCCTAACACACTGAAGTATTTCTTAAGATCAACATAAAAGACTTGTGCATAAAGACCTGCAAAGTCTTCTCTAATTCTTATTTCTAATTCTTCACTTCTCGGTAGCCAAGAGAAATGTCTGCCTTTAAAATAAAGTTCATATGCCTCAAACACTTCAGTGTGGACTTCAGTCTCTCAAGAAAAAGAATCAAAATGTGAATTCAGAAGCACTCCAATAAATTGGTCAACTTGGTTGCAAAATACAACATAAGAAGATTCCCAAATACTCTGAATAAATATGAATATTTTGTTGAGGTGTACTTACTATAGGCCTACCTTGGCACTGACTTTAGGAAGAAAAGCTTGGAAGTAATTTTTATCAGTCTCTTCTTCCCAAACAAAACTGAATACTTCCAGAGAGGAGTTTGAGTCTCCACCACCTGAATATTGGGATGGGGCAGGGGGATGAAATTTTCTTGTGCGAAAAACATTAAATTAAATTAATTAAATCAATGTTTTATTTAGCCACTAAACCATATATTGGCAGGTGAAAAAGCCACAAACTTTTGTCCAGTTTCGTTAACACATTTGCCTTTTTATTTTTTAGAATATAGTCTACATTTGGATTAAAAAAAGTTTTAAATAAATGTAAGACCTAACAACAGTGGAACCCTTCATCATTCTATGTACACCACGGATAGAATGTCAGTTGGTTCCATTTTGGATATGTTCACTTTCTCATAATAATGCTATTCTTTTCACTGGCTGAGTGGCGAGCTTCGTAAAGCTGGCACGGTGCCAGTTTACACACACTGGGGTGGGAGTGGGGGCGGTGTGAAAAGGACGGGGGAGGGGGTGCCACAGGACAACTGTACAGTGTAACAGAAAATCATTAATAAAAGTAGTACCGGTTACCGACAGACAGTGCTGTTTGTGCGCATATCACAATGGAATCGCCGAAGTTTCAGAGCCAGGAAGAGACTGGAAATACTTAAGACAGGGCCACAGTTACAAAAAGAAATAGTGCAAACAGGAAAACTGATGCAATCCTAGCAACGCCGGCCGCGGCCTCCACCAGCCCCATGGCAGGGCGGCGGGGAGGCTGCGCGCCCCACCTTCACCAGCGCCCAGCTCTGGGCGGCGCTCCCCAGTGTGGCAAGCCGGTACCGCGCCCTGGCATGGCCCTTTCTGCTCCGGAAAGAACAGAAAAGAAACCCCAGGGAAGGCACAGGCTGAATACCGGG
>RJWH01006167.1:13007-60065 GCA_004363575.1 Solenodon paradoxus
GGGGGGGGGGGGCTGGGAAGGGTGCGGGACAGCCGCAGGGCCCGGCTTCAGTGTCCCCAGTTGCCGAAGCCGATCTCCTGCTTGTATCTGTTGGTGAGGATGTTGGCTTTGCGCGTGAGTTTGGAGAGCACCGTGTGCAGCCCGCGCAGGTGGTAGTGGAACTGCTGTTCCAGGTCCTCCTCGCCGGCGTCTGCGCCCTCCAGGTGGCTCAGATCCACCAGGATGTCCTTGGACTTCCAGGCGCTGCCTTCCTCGCTCCCCGCCGGCGGCGGCGGTTGGTGCAGGACCCCCCATTCGATGTCGTTGCGGATGGACTTGAGCAGCATGTAGTGGCTGTACATGTCCCGGGAAGGCGCGAAAAAGCTGCCGTTGGCACTGCCCGGGCTGGGGGTCGAGGGTGTGCGCTCTTCCAGGCAACCGCCACTGCCGCCTACCTCCACGCCGACGTCGTTGTCCAGCCCGGGCTCGGCCAGGGGCACGTCGCGCAGCAGGCTGGGCACCATCACCGTCTGGTCCATGTTGTTCACCGCGCCGATGAAGCGGTTCATGGCGTTAAAGAGCGAGTGCTTCTGGTTGTAGGTGTCACAGATTTGCATCATGGTGGCCACGCTGGTGCCGGAGCACACGGATGCGGGGCAGGGGGATGACGGCCGGGGCGAAGGGCGCCCGCCTTCAAGCGCTCTCCGAGGCCCGCGCCCGGGGCCTGGCTAGAGCCGGCGCGGCGGGATTCCCGGCCTCCTTCCTCTCCAACTCTCCTCCCGCTCGCCGCCGGGCTCTACCGGAGGCGCGGCGACTCCAGGCTTCGGCGTCCGTCCGGAAGCTCGCGATGACGGCGCGTGGTCGGTGGGTCGAGCTCTGGCCTGCTGGGGAAACAGACACGAAAGAGATTATTTACCCGGCTAGGGTGCCCAGCGCCCCCGCCCGTGCGCGCACCGCCCTCCCGGGTGGCTGCCGCCTGGGACCGCGCCCGGATGGCTTCCCGCAGCCGGGTGGTCCCACCTCCTCCCGCCGAGGGCCGAAGAGAAAAGGAAGGGATGCTCCCCACCGGGTCTTCCTCCGAAAAGTCTAGAGTTCAAGCATCCACGCTGGCCGGGCGGGGTGGGGAGGGGCCACCCACCTCTTCTATCGCTTCGAGATCACCTACTGCTGGGCAACTGAGCGTTCTCGGGACAGGCGGCTGCTGTCTGCTGGCGCTGCTGCGGTCAGCGGCCGAACTGCGACTGCGGACGTAGGTAGTGGCACTGGCCCCCTACCCATCCCAGGTGCTCAATTTATAGAGTCCCGGAAAGGTGTCGCCGGCATTCAGGGCCACCCCTGGTGTGTCCTCCTCCCGCCTCCCCCAGGCAGCGCCGAGATAAAAGGCCTGAGCCCGGGTGACCGCGAGTAACACTCGCCTGGCCCTTTCTACTGCGGGGGCGGGGCGCGCTGGGCCAGCTCCGCCTCTCGCCTGATACCCGGGCGGAGGGAGGGCGCAGGGGCAGGGCAGGGCAGGGCAGGGCAGGCCAGGCCAGGCCTGGCGAGGCGAGGCGAGGCGAGGCGAGGCGAGGGATGGAGCCGCAGCACCCGGCCAACTCCGAGCGTCGAGCCGGCCAGCTGGGGGGAGGGCTGGGCGCTACGCGGGTAAAGTAGGCGCCAGCGTCCGGCCTGGCAACTGGGGGGGCTGCCTTGCACAGGCTGGGTGGACCTTGTGCGTGCTTCCCCAGCGAGATGACCTGAAAGCGCGCTCCCAGATTGCAAAGTAACTCTCCCAACGTCGCTTCTATAGTGACCCTGGCCCGCCTCCGGGAAACTACCTTGGGATTTATTAATAACTGTCGGGGAAGAGGGACCTGCTGCAGCCGCCACTCCATCCCAGGGCTCTTACGTAAGGAGGGGTGGCTGGGCATGCCCAGTGCACGTGGACACAGGGTGATCCGGCCCTGGCTCTGGCCCTGGCCCTGGCCAGCTGCTGGGAGGGGGGTGGGGGGAACCTCAGAGACTTTTTGCCTCCCTCCGGGCTAGCTCTTTCCCAATATTTCATGTAAGGACTGCTGTTAGGGATGAAGAACGATCCATCAGATCTTCAGAGTTTTCTAAGAGATCCTGACTTTTGTTCAAGACCTGCTACTACTCAAAGATGCTGCTACTCAAAGATCCTGCTCTGTTGGCCTTTTTGTCTGTCAAAAGGCCAGGAGGCCAAGACCATATTGGTTGCCATTCCTCATTTAACAGAAAAGTGGGGAAGTGTCCAATATGTGTTGGGGGTCAGAGTTGAAATGTTCCTTTCCAAAAATAGTTCTTAAAGCACAAGGTCATTTAATAGAACCTAAGCTCTCTACTAAATCGCTGGATTTATCTTTGAAGAGCCTTGCTACCTTCCATTTCACTTTGGGGCTTCCAAACCACAAACTGGTTTCATTTTTGGTTTTAGTTTTACCGTCTCACATACCTTGCCAGGTCCCTCATCCACCCATCTTCCCAAACAGTCCTACTCTTCCCAAACAGTCCTACCGATAATTATGTTCCATAAGATTTAAGTTTCTAATTTGAAATGGTTTTCCTCTCAAACCTTTTAGGGGGGTGGGCTTTTAGTAGTGCTTTCTTGCAGGATAAAAAGTTCATGAAAAAAGGGAGAAGTACATAATAAAGAGGTTTATTTCTTTTCCTCTTTCATTCACTTTAAGGATCTATGCATAAAATGTTTCCAGGGGCAGGGGCAAACCTTCTTCCTAATTGCCTTTTCAATGAAAATCTGAGTGGATGGATGCAATAAGGACTGACCTTTTGACAATGGGAGACAAATCAGTAACTCCTGCAGACAGAGCCCAGTCTAGAGTCTCCCAAGGCTTATTAGCACCAGGCTTGTTAGTAACAGCCCGTTTTAAACTGGGATAAAGTTGCCTGCTCAGCCTGCTTATCAGAGTCTTTGGGAAGATCAATGGGAAGAAAAATGTAGAGTGAAAAAAAGTTACATAAATTGAAGCATTAACAGAATCTCACCGTCCCTCTTTGCAAAGCAAGAGACAGAAACTTTTCCAGCCTCAGTTTCCTCATCAGAAAAATGGAGCTTCTTCCATGGGCTGTGCCAAATTTTGGTTATGGGTGAAAAAGAAAATAGATGTGAAAGTTATTATATAAATTGCAAAGTACTTTACAAAGATTGATTGTACTTGGTAGAGGACCTCATGGGAGTCTAGAATTATTTATGTGAAGAACCAGAAACCATAAAAATGTGGAAGTGGGCTCAAGTTTGAGTCACATCCAACCTCCCACCCACACTTAGGCAGCAGGAAAGTACAAAATTCCAGTTGATGTTCAGTTCTTAAATTCAATGAGATACAAAGAGCTTTGCAAGAGGTAAACTCGATGAAAACTATTTAGTTTCCGGCAGCTGATTCTCTCATAAATTAAACCATATTTTCCCTTTATTACAGACCCTCTTAATGCCTAGGGATCAAACTTGGCATTCAGATTGGTTATTAAGTGCCGAAATTTTCCCTCTTTTTCTTTTCTTCCCAGTTCCTGTTCCAGCAAAGTGTTACAATAACTCATGGAAAACGGAAATTTGGTGATCTGGCAAAACTATCCCAGCAAAAAAAGGACCAGCTTGGAAGAAAGCCCCTTATGCGCCTACCTTTTGGCCTCTAGCCCTCCCCAGATCAGTCTCCTTCCTTCCTCTGGTCTCCAGGTCACTCTCCAGTCCCCAGTTTCTTGACTACTGTTCCTGTTCTTTCATATTTCTTAAACACTGCATGAGAAAGATGGCTCGTGCACCTGCCTTTGCAAAACTTCCCAAACCGGGCCTCCTGGGCTCCCCCCGGCCAATGCAACAACTCACGCCCACCTGGGTAACTGTGGAATGAAAGGTCCCCGGGACAGTGCTCCCGACCCTTGGAATCACCCCACCACCACCCCTCCGAATTCAGCCAATCACATGCCGTCAGAGAATATTATGCAAATAGCCTTCGCGCCCCAGCCAGTCAGGAGCCACGGCCCTCTTTCCGCCAGCGTCCTTTTTCACCCTAGCAGCGCCGAATTGGCAGCCGCGTCCCTGGCAACCGGCGCAGCCAATTTTCCCTCACAGGCAGCTGAGGAAAAAAATGGTTCCCTGGGGTCACGAGGGAGGGGAGCGGCCCTAGGCCTGCAGCCTCTCTGGTTGCCCCAGGGACTTTCAGCAACTAACCAAGGTCTCCATTTGCCTCTGACAAACAGAGGAAGTCATCCTGTGAACCAGCAACTTTTGCATACTTGTAGTAGGCCAGGTGCGAGGCCAAGGGTCTGTGATCACTGCTTTGTTACCAAGATCCCCCACATTCTCAGTAAAAGCCTTGTCTGGAGGTCTGGTGCCCACTCCACTTCTTGGTCTGTCCCTCCAACTCTGAAGCCCTTATGTTCCAGCACTTTCTTCTTCAGCCACCAGGGCATCATGCTTTGCTGGCTCATCTCTCTCAAGATGTCTACAGATTACCCCTTCTACTTAGGTAGTTTAGGAAAAGATGACATTTCAAATGACCAGAAATTCCAAAAGAATGTAGAAAGCAGGAGTCGGCTGATCAAAGGAGGCAGATTGGAAGAAAAGTGCTTTGCCCTCAGCTGAAGGGAAGGTAGTGTGTAACTTTATGGCTAGAAACCAGCTCCACCCAAGAGAGTGGAAATCCTGGACCACTTTGAAGCAGAACTTAGAAGAAACCACTCCATGAAAAGGGTCCTAGAAATATGACAACCAGACTGTCTTGTCAGAGGCCATGTAGTCCAACCATCCACTGTGCTGGGATCATTCATATCTCCACCAGGCAGTCACCCTGGCCTACATTCTTGTAATTTCCATCCTTGGGTATTAGTTCTCCCACCTCAGCACACTCCAGGAGGCCCTGCAGCACACCAGTAAATGTTTTAGTGTAGATAGGATCTCTCTTGAATCCCGAATTCTTCAAGCCACTTATCCCTCCTTCCTGCAACACTTCCTGTTCTCTTCAAAGCTGCTCATTCATCCCGGCCACCATCTTTAGAAATGGCTCCAGTTTGCTTGCAAGTGTGGCACCTGGAACTCATTCCAAGCACTTACTTTTTCTAGGACAAAATGGAGTAGCACGACCATCGATTTTATTGTCAATGGTAAATTTTCTAGGTCATATTTATTGCACAGAAGTATTTGGAAATTAGGCATGCTAAGCATTTTAACTTCACAACTACCCTGAGCGAAAGTAAGGCTCAGAACATCAGAACAAAATGATAACCAACTGAATGGGAGAAGATATTTGAACATTATATGTCTTCACAAGAGGTTCATATCCAAGATCTAAAAAGAACTTATACAACTCAACTCAACAACAAGAAACCAAACAACTCAATCAGAATATTAATTGAGATGTGAATAGACACTTCTCCAAAGAAGACATACAAATGACCAACAGACGCATTAAAAAAGTGCTCATCACCCCTTTATAATTAAGAGAATGCAAATCAAACTCAAAATGAGATCTCATTCCACACCAGTGAGAATGGCCTATATCAAAAGGACTAGAAACAGGTGTCGGTGAAGGTGTGGCAAAAAGGAAACCTTGTACACTGTTGGTGGGACTATAAATTAATGTAACCGCTTTGGAAAGCTGTTTGGGGGTTCCCTTGAAAAGTTAAAAATAGAGCTACCTTATTCCATTTGTAGGTATCCACCCAAAGAATATGAAAATATTAATTTTTAGAAATATATGCATGCATATGTTTATTGCAGCATTATTTACAATAGCTAAGAAGTGAAACCAACCTAAATGTCCATGGACAGATTAGTATATAAAAAAGATGTGGTATATATGGCACAATGGACTCCTGCTCAACTATTTAAAAAAAGATGAAATCATGCCATTTGTGACAATATGGATGGAGCTAGAGGAGATTATGCTAAGTGAAATGAATCAGAAGGAGAAAAGCAAATACCAATCTCATTCATATGTGGAATATGAAGAGACAACTAATGGACAAAACAGAAACTCACTCTTGAGTACTGACAACAGAACTAAGGTTACCAGAAGGGAAGGGGCTGGGGAATGGAAGCAAAGGGTAGTGCGGTTCAGTAGACAATGGTAGAGGATTATTAGAAATTTGGTGGTCCATGTGGTGTGATGGAATAAAATTGATGAAGCATGAACTGCTCATCTGAAACTCACATTGTGTTATAAGTCAATGTTACCTTAATAAAGAAAAAGAAAGTAAGTTTACATGGCTAAAGAAGCAGAACTGGTTTTTGACCTAGTTTTCTGATGCCAGATCTAATGTTCCTTCTATTTCCCTATAAATATCTACTTCTTACAATGCTGCCTAACCTTTAGGAGACTTCTTTTAACATTGCATCCACATGTTGCTGATTAGCAAAATTTTGTGTATCCTGTTCCTCAACAGGGCAGATCTTTTTGAACCAAAGTATAGAGCTTTATATTTATCATATTTAAATTTCATCTTATTAGCATTAGCCCATTATTGAAGCCTCTTTCCGTATTTTAGGTCCTAAGTCTATACTCTAATGTATTTGGATCTTACCCATACATTTGATAAGTATTCTATTTATTCATCCAAGTTATTGATAATAAGTTAAAGGCAGCACTGGGCAAAGGGTAAAGTGTTATAGAACATTTGGAGAGCTCCTTCAGCTTGATATTAGTTCATTAATTAGCACCTTTTGGCGTATGTTGTCTCAGCCAGCTATGAATCATGTTAGTTGTACAATCATCTAGCCTATATTTTTCTTCTTGACCACAGAATAGTATGCAAGCCTTTGCTAAGTGCATTGCTTAAGTCCCGAGCTAATGACCAGTTTTCCTCTTATGGATTCAGGAAGCAGGGCATTTTTTGTCATCTGCCAAAGAGGAACCACTGTCACATGATACAAAAATGCAGAAATACCATCAACAGTATTTTAAGTTAAAATTGGGAGTGGGGAGGTAATCTCATTGCAAGAAATACTCTCATAAGACCTAGTTGGGAGGAGATAAACAGGAAGACGCTAAAACCTAGGAACATGGCAATAGTGAGTCCGCTGGTGTCAAATCTTAAGCTTCCAGGTTTTGGCGTGTTAGCATTTTGTCACAATCTCATTTTTTAAAAAAACCTCTTTAGTCTGGAATCCAGAAGGAGTTGAGCTCAGGAAAAGCTGAGCATACTAAAGAACTTTTCTTATGGTCTGTGCCTTGATATGTCTTGGGGGAACTGTAAACTGAAGCAAAAATGGTGCATTCAATTGGAATCTGCTAGATAAGAAAAATGCAGGACTCATTATTATTTGCTTACCTACCATACAGGAGCTTCTCAATTTGCCTGTTCTTGGTTCTCTTAGAATTCTAGGACCTTCTTGCGCCATCACCATAGAAGGAACAGCAGAGTGTTCTTCCTCCTCTCTATCTAGTGGGTCAATATGGTCAAATTCTAAAAATCGGTTCAAAGCTCGCAAGTTATAATACTAGATTAATGTAGAAACAAAGTTATAATTATCAACATTACATCTCATATTTAAATCCTAACATTTAGGTCCCATTTTATTATATATACATAACATTATATATATTTATATTTAAATTTTATGTATTTATATATATGCACAATTCATTTAACTGAATGTAAAATGTGATAAATACAATCTTATCTGATACAAAGATTCAATAGTTCCATGGCATAATTCACTCTTTTTTTTTAAAAAAAATATTTTATTATTTCTGTTGTTAGCATTGCTTATGCATTTTAAGATGTTGAAATCACTCTTCAGTCTTGGAAACAACCTAAATAATTCACTCTCTTAACTTTTATAATAAAGGAAACTGACCCTAGACAAGGTACGTAGGAGTTGAGGAGAATTCACCTGCATAATACTAGAAGGGCTGGGCAGAGAACTCCAGCTAAATCTCATAATCATGAGCATGAAGAAAAGAATGATATGACAAACTAAAGCAAAAAGCGAATATAATATTCAAATATAGCAAATACAACCTACAAATCCTCCCAGCTGTAACAATAGGAAAAATGTGAAGATTTAAAAAGGGAAATTGTAGAGCAAAGGAAACAAAATTTGAGGGGAAAAAAATAGCTAAACAAACCATGAAAGAGTTAATGAATGAACTAGAAACAAAACAGGCCTGGCAGAAAGTTAAATTCCTAGAGAAAAGACACAAAGAGTTCAAGAAAATAGAGAGGACATGTTTGGTATAAAAGACTAAGAAAATGCAATATAAACATAATTGATGTCTCTGAAATAGTGATCTCAACGAGTGTAATTGGAAAAATGTTGATGTAAGATAGATTTATTTTCTTGATAAAATTCATTCATCTGCACATTTAATAGGCACATTGCACCAGGCAAAATTATTTAGAAATTTGAAGCTGAAAACCAAACTAGTTGTTATTTTTCAACTTCAAAGTAGAAGAAAGTTTTCCCGTATTCAAGGATGAAATGAAGTCACCAAACAGATGGTGGTTAGAAGGAAGGTGGAATCAAGTCATCTTTACAGAAACATTCATGACAGGAGATCATGGAACTATAAGAAAGAATAAGTGACTCAAAAATATTCTATCACTCAAGTAAAAAAACAGTAGTCAGACATTCTCAAACACAAACTCAGAACTTTTCTTGAAAATACTGCTTAGTGATAAAGACCTACCAAGAAAAATATAAATCAAAATAAAGAACCCAGGAACTGAGAAACTTGATGAAGAGATTTATGGTGAGCTTGAATCCATTCTAATATCGAAGTAAGATTAAACAATATGGATGCTATGCCTGTAGAACAGAATAAACAATTTAAACATTCACCATGCAAAAATCATGCAAACAAACAAACAAAAAAACCCTGGAAGATGAGGGAGTGGAGTAACAGTGCTTTCCTGCAGCAGGTTAATCCGTGAAATTTTAAACCAGCTGGTGCTGTCTAAGAATGGAGACACCAGCATCTTAATCATCTTCAAAACAGTTTTCTCAATTTAGAGGAAACCATTAGGAAATAACATATTTCTTCCAGTGTTATTTCATTTCAGTACCTACCCCAAACTCAAGTAAAAATAATTTGAACATTTCATTCAAAAAACATTGACGATAGCACTCTGTTTCTTCAATGGAATGCTCGGTCCTAGTCATACAGGCATGTTCAGTTTGTGAATGTTTGTTAAGTGAATACTTATATTTGAACATTTTTCTTCATATGCTATACTTAAATATGTTTTTTTGAAACTCCCATCAATATAAAATGATCTAAAAGAGACAGTGTGTGTCAACAGTCTGATTTGGCGATCTCATTTGGCATTAGATGCTCTCAGTATTGTTCTCGTGAAAACATTCGCCAATTAAAAAGGGAAGAGAAAAGCAGTAAACCCTCTGAACTTGGGAACCTTGGGGCAGAAACTGTGGTTGTTGTTTTCTGTTCCTGTCAACTGCAATTTAACAAGCACAATATCCAGAACTTCCAAGTCTTGGCCTTGGAGAGATGATATTCTCAGAGGTAATTCCATTAAAACTGTATTTTTCTATAACTTTCCCTAAATACTATTCCTAAGAGTGCATTTGCACAGCACATTTATGAATAAGTGTTTACCTCTATTATTCATCTATTGCAGATGATTCTGTAGGGTAGGAAAAATAAATTTCCCTCTACTCCACTAGGTGCTTGCCTAAGACTCCCCTGTAATAAAAGACAGATTAACAGGAGAAAGACAAACAGAAGTTTAATACCCTTTAGACCTCCAGTCTACATGGTAGAGACTCAGGAAAACTAAGTAACTGCCTGAAATGGCTCAAGCCACCAGCTTAAAAACAACCTCCACCTAAAAACAAAAGAAGCTGGGGGGCGGTGGGGCGGGGTCTTGATGGGAGATTATCAGACAAAGCACAGTAAACACAGGGTTTCCTTGCCATCGATAAATCTTCACTTCCTGCTATATAGAGGGAGATGCCTTTACGAATAGAGATTTTTCTTACAAATATAACTGCATCTTTCAAAAGAATAACTTCCAGTTGGTTTTCAGAGCTTCTTCTGTGTCTGCTGTTTCTTAAAAATAATCAGTCTAAAATAATCCTTATTTCAAAGAAGCATGTTTTAGGGTGGTGTGTTTTGCTCCCTTTCAATTCAAAATATTTAGAAACCTGATATCTACTCAAGTTTATGTGAAGCTTGGACTTCTTTAACCCTTAAGATAGAAAAGCTCATGTCAGTCGAGTGTTCAGAGTCTCCTCAGGTACTCATTTATACCATAAACCTAGGCAGAGGAATGCATAGTTCACCTAAAATATACATACTGTCCATCATACTACTGTGCAAAGATTATCCTTGCCAGTTTAGACTGCAAAGATTGAACTTTAGATCAGTATTGCTCCTAGGCAGTAAAAAATCCAACTGGGACACGTGGTCAATTTCCTTTTTTCTTAACTAGTTTCACAATTAGTAAACATTTGAATATAAATTCACGTGGACATCATTAATAAGCATCTCGAACCATGTTATAATTAACATTTTGTTCCTGGGACAATATTAAACAAGGAAACATGTGTTTTTCCATCTTTTAAGACACAGAGTGCCCCGTGTAGTTTCATTTTGTGCAAAGTGGGTGATTAGCTTGGCCAGAAGTAGAACCCTATCTGTTGGTGGCATAGAGTTAAATCGTCAATATTTGTCATAAATGTTTATTTTGGACTATACCGACTCTAGAAATGACTTATTTAGTTTCTATTCAAGAGGCTCAAATACTGTTCAAAATCTGATTTAAACTATTAGCAAATATAAGGGGAAATACTGAAGTGATTTACAGAGTAATTATATTTTGGGTTGTAGAAAGAACAACCTTGAATTAGTTAACAGAAAGTCTGCAAGACAAAAAATGAACAACATAGCTAGGTATTAAAACACATCTCTTTTGTTTAGTCTCCTTGAAGAAGATGGTCGAAATCATTGGGTTTAGGACTCATCACCCATAATATTACAAATTAAAGATTCTTGGGAGTCTAAGAAATATTAAATTAAATTGTAAGTGTGGGCTTAGTGTTCATTCATTCCATCCTATAGTTTCATTTAGTTTCAGACAGCACATTCAGGATTTTTTCCAACCAACTTGAAACAAATCCGATCCCATTAAGATGGCCAGTTCGACTGCTTTTACAAATGTCGTTATTGACTGAATGTAGAGACCATGGCTTTTGTACATTCAACCAATTGGTTCAACTCCTTCACATTTCTACCTGCTCTTCATGCAGTACTTCCATGGCTAGAAAATAGAATGCTTGAGTTATTATTACCTAGTGTCATATTTATTCCAAATTCTATTTTTTATTTATTCAAGCATAACTTATTAATTAACTTTCAGAATACCACCCTCAACCTGTCTTCCAGACAGAAATAATCTCCTCTTCTCATTTTCATTCCTCTCCTCTCCTCTCTCCCCATCAAAAGGTGTAGAAATTGAACAGGAGGACTGCTTAATGGAAATACCTTGCACTCCCAAGCCCCTAACTATTTGGGAATCCTTCTGTAATCCACTCAAAAAAGGAAGGTGTGCAAGACGGTCCAATTTGCCTCTAAGAGGATATTATAATACATTATTCAAACAGAAAAAAATTGAACCCACCACACATCACAAAGTAAGTGATTAAGTCTAAAATTATGACTGTACTCTTATACAAGCTATAGAAACATTGGTTACATTTGTGCTCTAATACCAAAATTCGGCAGAAATAAATTTTCGCTAGCAAACATTCGATGTACTTGAGAGGGTGGGAGTGGTAAAGGACATAGTATAAGGAAAAGAGCAAAGCCTCTGGAAGTCATATTTCCTTGTGCCCCCTGCCCACAGGTGTAAATCACCTCTGCCCCTCCCTAGTTTGTGAACTCAAAGAAGATACATACCTCCCCTAAGTATCCGTTTCCTCACTTTGCTTGTTACTGGGAGGATTAAAGAGAAGGCACCTAGGGTATAGAATATCAGGTATATGGTAGGCAATAAATATGACACCTGGATGTGATACATTTTCACTGTCTATGGTATTAGTGTATTTCAAGATGCTCTGTATGAGGATTGTGAATGAAAATGCACACCTATATGTTTTTGTAGCTCATCCATCTTTTGAAACGTGAATCGTCGTTTGCGGCGTTGAACCTTCTTCACTTGCAATTTAGGGGGATACATAATGTCGTTTTTCTTTCTTTTCTTTTTTTCTCTCTTTCTTCTTTGTCAAGCCTCTCTATGCATTCTAAGTCAGCACATATTCTTAAAACAATACACACATTCTTCATCACATATAACGTGAACATATATAGCACTCACAGTTTACATCTCTCAAACTACCTAACGAAGCAAAGTGGTATTTGAAGAAGGAATCATTAAAGAAATCACACAGTGAAGGAGGAGAGGAGGTGCGCCATGTAGATATTTGGAGACAGAGCATCCCAAGCAGTAGGAATAGCCAGTGTAAAGGTCCTGAGGCAGAAGCAAACTTGGTCTCTTCAGGGATTGGCAAAGAGGTAAGAGAGGAAGAAGCACATACAGTGAGGGGGACTGTTGGGTGATGAGATCATACAGGCAATGGAGTAAGATCACATAGGGACTTGTAAGCCGTTTTAAAGACTTCAGTTTCTATTGAAGGAAGTAGAGGTATTGGCCTGTTCTGGGTAAAAGACGGCGTTACTGGATTTATGTTTAGAAGGAGTCATGTATCATTTGCTGGCTTGAGAACAGACTCTAGACGAACGAAGGCGAAATCTAGACAGACGAGCAACTAGAAGGCTATTGCAACAGTCCCAGAAACAGATGCAAGTGGCTTGGGCAAATGTGGCAGTGGTGAGAAGTGGTTGAGTTCCAGGTACAGAGAACCTCCAACTTAGGAGGTTTGACTGAAACAATTTTTCGACTTTGTAACACACATTCTGTAGAAACCATATTTTGAATTAGGATCTTTTCCCTGACTGGCTATATGCAGTACGATACTCTTTTATGATGCTGGGCCTTGGCTATCATGAGGGAAAATAAATGATACTCTGTAGTGCATTGGAGTGTAAAGGTCCTGAGAACTTCAAGGTGGGCTGGGCCAGGCTATGATGATCAGTAGTTTAGGTGCAGGGTATGCGCTTCAGCTTCAAATATTTCAGCTTGGTATGAGTTTATTGGGGGCATTATCCCATTGTGAATTGAGAAAGACTTGCACATTTCAAAGGTTGAGCCAGCAAAATTTGCTGATGGATTGATTGCATTTAGCTTTGAGAAAAAGATGGAAGACAAGGAAGACAAGTTTTTGATCAAAGTAGCCGAAAAGACAAAGTTATTACTGAAGTTGGAGAGACTGATAGCATAGCGAGCTTGAGTGAGAGTATCAAAATTCAGTTTTAAATATGGTAATTTTGAGATAACTATTAAACATCAGGTAGAAGTACTATATATAGATCAGATATAAAAAATTTGAATCATATTATTTTTTAAGTGCTACCTGAAATTCAAATTTTCCTTAAAGTGCAATGAACTCAAAAGTTTTGATTACGAATATACAGCACTAGCAATCTCTTTCTTCCCCGTCATGGTCTACCTTCTCGGTTATTTACAACCTCTGTCACTTCCCACTCATCCCTGACCCCATCCCATACTGGCTTTTAGGGCCATCACTTCATGGCAATTGTTCCTGCTGATGCTATTAGCCACAATCTATGGTGCAAATTCACTTTTCAGTTCTCAAAACACTTGGCATTATTGTATTTGACACTGTTGACCACATTGTCATGGAAATGAGTTCTTTCCTCTACTTTCATGTTTTCCCCCTTTCTCTTTCTCAATATCCATTGCTAGTTTCCTTCTTTACCCAAACTTGAAATGTTGGAGTTCCCAAGGACTTTCCCTCTAGAACCCTGTTCTTTTCACGATACTTTTGCCTTGGGTCCTATCATCCACCCATGGTGTCAGTTGGCCATATATACTTGATTCCAAAGTGTCACTTGCGAAGACTCCCCTTCTTAGCTTCTGATCAATATGTTCTGTTACTCTCTTCCATTTCTCCACGTATTTCTCAAACTTAACACATTCAAAACCAGGCTTTCGCCCCTGCCAAACCTTCTTCTCTTGAGTATTACCTTTCTCAGGAAATAGCACCATTATCCAAACAACTGGTTCCATATTCCAGAATCTTGGAAGTCATCCTTGACATCTCTCTCCCCTTCTTCCTTCACATACAATTAGTCATGAAGTTCTAAATGAATCTCAAATCTGTCACCTTCAACTCCCTTGTCTTTTTCTGGTATTTCCCTCTTGCTTTGTCTATGGCTGACTCATTCTTATCTGACTGAGCTCAACTTAACGAGGTCTTTTCTAATCACTGTGTCTAAGACAAGTCTCCATCAGCTCCTCCATATCCCCATTACCCTGTTAATTTTCCTCATGGTATTTAGCAGCCCACATTTTTAATTTCATGTATATTTGCTTATTGTCTATTCACAAGTAGAATATACACTCCAAGAAGAAAGACACCTTGTCTGTTTTGTTTACTGCTACCCACCTAATACCTAGTATATGACCTGATACACTGGGTATTTAAATAAGCATTGGTTGCATAATTGAAGTGTTTCCTCATTATGTGTGACTTGATGTTGACAAACAAATATATCGTACAATATGTTAAAATGGCTTAAATCAAGAACATTTAAACCAATTGCCTTGATTGTGGCTATTGAGATGATCTTATGGTTTTTTCTTTGACCAGTTAATTTGGTAAATCACATTGACAGACTCCTTAATATTGCATTGTATTTAGTTTCTAAATCAAACTTTATTTGCCTGTTGGGTACCATTCCTTTAATTTGTCTATGGACTGCATCTCTCAGACCAATATGACACTGATAACTAAACTCCACAGAAATGCTTAAAACTGTAGCTTAGTCACGCTAATGAACACTGACGGGAAAACTCTTAAATCCGCACACATGCAGACACACATGCACAAGTGTCTCTAAGTGTGTGCGTGTGCATGCACACACACCTATAGACAAATGGAATCTACCAATACTCTACGTTAACTCCTGAAAAGTATAAAATACTGGGGCTACTTAGAAGAGATGAAACCCTGTCATTTGAATCAGCATGGATGGAACTAGAGGGGATTATGCTAAGTGAAACAAGTCAAAAGAAGAAAGATAGATAGATACCAGATGACCTCACTCATAGGTGGAATGTGAACAGACCAAACAAAGGAACAGATGAAAACCTTGAAACATCTGTAACAGAACTGAGGCTACCAAAAGGGAATGGGGCAGGTGGGGGCAAATGGTGGCAGAGCCCACTGGACAGTGGGGAAGAACACTTGGTGATTTGGTGGAAGGCAGGGTGTGTTGAAATATATCTAATAATGGGGAACCTATACACAGGAAATCATTTGAATGTGTAGAATAATTACTACAATAAAACAAAACAAAACAAAACAAAAATGGTGGGGCTAAAACGCTGCAAGCTCTGTTTCCCAGATGTCGTTGCAGCCAGCCTGGGGAGCTAGAAGCAGATTGCAATGTGAGCATCGGGAAGAAAGGACTCTCTTGACAGTTTTTGCTGTTCCTGTCAGATGACCTAAGCAGTGGCAATTCATTCCAGCAGTAACAAGATGTTCCATCCCACACTTCTTTTTATACATGCAGGAAAAAGCCTCAGATGCAGAATTGCAGTCACACATTATTCTGCCTCAGAAACCTGAGTCCCAGCCCAGTGGAGCAGCCCTGAGTACTGGGACACCAGCAGCCACTGTTTGAAGGGCTCAGAAGTTCAGGGGGCTTCTTCTTTGAACACTTAGATTGCAGTGAGGCAACCTCTTCCTTCCTGTTCCCCCAAACCTAGAGTAGTAGCTGCTATCATCTCTGCATTGCCTCTATTTTGCCTTTTTCTTCACTCGGCCCTCCCAGGTCTGTGTCATTCATCCCCTATATTAGAGCCTCTTGATTAAAATGCCTTAGGGTGTTTTCTGTTTTTCTTGGATAGATCCTTCCGACAGCAACGATTTTGGTTATTAGTTTACTGGATTCTTTTAAATCTCTTATTAAGCCAATTGTAATACTTTTTGTCTTCCTGGAAAATGATTCATTTCATCCAGTGTTGTGGCAAGTATTTTCTTCTTGTTCTTTGAAGTTCCTCCATTTCTATGTTGATCATCCTGATTTCACTTGTTAATTTTTGCATATGTTCTCATATATATCCTTTGTTCTTATTTAGGCGATCTGGTTTTTATAATCCTATGCAGACAGAATGTATATACATAGAAAAATGCACACACATGTTATTGGTTAGCAATTTTGCGTAATTGAACTATCCCCAAACTCAGTGATTTAATATGGCAATTACTTATTCTGATAGTTCATTAATCATGAGATTGAGTTTTGATCACTCTTGAGTGGGCTTCCTCAAGCATCCCCAGGTCAGTAGGGTTTTCTGCTCTGGACTGGGTTTGTCTGGATGAACTTTTACCTTTGCTAGAATGACTGTTTCGTGCAGCTCTCATTCTCCTCCTGGAACCTGTGAGCTAGCCAAAGCATACTCCCACGGAGATAATAGAAATAAAAGCAGGCAAATCCAATCACCAAAGCACCTTTTCAAATGTCTGTGACACATCAACTGGCGTTCCATTGACTAAAATCATAATCAGTGGGTGGGGAATCTATTCCATTTCTTTTCTTTTTTCTTAAGGAAAAGTGCAGATAAGAATGAAGGTGAGCAGGCAGGCAGCCAGGCAGGCTGCCAGGCAGGTAGGATGAATCATTGACTTATTTATTTAGTTGTTCATCTTGGTTGTTCTCCCCAGCCCCAGGTCCTAAACCTGAGTCCTTGGGACGTATGTGGACTGCACTGGCCAGAGGCTGCAGACTTAACCACTAAGCCTCCAGGGTTTACCAATATTCCATTTTTTTTTGTTGGAAAAATGGTGAAGTTCCGTGGATATAGGAAGGAGCGCAAAATTAGAGTCATAATGCTATCTTATAGGTAAGATTAAACAGACACATATGTTTTCATTTATAGAATGTTTCCTTTACAAAAATAGAATCTTTTTGTCATTTTTTTTTCATTTTGCTTTTTTCGATGACAACCCATGGAGACACTTCTAAGACACCTTATTTCTCTCTGATTCAATTTTTAAATGGCTGCATACTATTCCATCTAATGAATCCACTATAATTATTTAGTCCTATAGCTCTTGATGAGTATTCAATTTGTTTCCCCTCTCTAATTTTTGGGGGGCAAGAGCATTTTGAACAGTAGAAAAAAATCTCTTTGGGTAAATTTCTCAAGTATGGATATATATACATTGCTAATTTTAATAGTAATTTCTAAGTTACTTTTCAAATATGACTGTGATGTTTCACTTTTGCTAACAATTTATGGTATTCTCTATATTGTTGTTTGTTTTTCATTACTTCTTCACTTTTCATTTCTCTAACTGTTCATGAATTTGAGAACCTGTTCATACAGCTTTGCCATTTGAATTTCCACTTCTGTTTCTGATCTCTGTATACCCTCTTCTAAGTTTTCTATTGAGTTGATTTTCAATTTGTCTGTTTGTAAAAATTCTTCGTATATTATAGATATTATGCCTCTGATCGCCCTGACTATAAGCCTATGGGTTACAATACCTTTTCAGATCTTTGTTTATTGACTTTGCTTATGGTATCCTTTGTCAGGCAACGAGTTTTATTTGAGGCTGTTTTTACTGTTTAAACATGTATTGAATTAAATGATTCTAGAAACACTGCTACTGCAGCTAAGCCAGTGTAATCATCAGGACATTGAGAGTGTGTGTGTGTCACGGGTGAAGGGGAGGGTGATCATCTCTTGACACTGCCTGGAGCTTCCTCCCAATTCTCAGTGCATGCAGAAAGAGAAATGAAATACGGCATTTCAATTATACCTCTACAAAATTGAAAAAGGAGAGAGCGAGAAATGAGAAGTCACAGGTAAAGGACATGCGATTGAAGCCCCAATAACTGTTATTTAACAGAAGAAACCCCATTTGGGTTCGCTGGAACTGAAGAAGGGGCTGACTTGGACGATTGTATTAGTTTCCTAGGACTGTTATAACAAAGTGCCACCAATGTTCTGCTTCCAAACAACAGAAGTTTATTATTTCACCATTCTAGATGTCTGACATCAAGGTGTTAAGTTAGCAAGGATGTGTTTTTGTGGAATCTCTGAGGGAGAATCTGTCCCATGCCTTTCTCCTAACTTCTGCTGGTTGCTGGCAATCGCTGTAAAACCTCACATATAGACACATGACACCATCATCTCATGGCCTTCTTCTCTGTTATGTTTATATGGCCTCTCTTATAAAGACGGCAGTAAATGCAATGGATCAGCTACAATCCATTATGTCCTCAAGTTAACTAATAACATCAGCCGAGACCATATTTCTCTGCGTGTGCGTGTGTGTGTGCGTGTGTGTGTGTGTGTGTGTGTGTGTGTGTGTGATCTTTAATCAGCCCCATTTTACAGTTGAAGAAAATTAGGCTCCTAGGGGCAAATTATGTCCAAGAGCAACCAACTAGCATAATGCGAAGCCTGTATTTAAGTCCAGAGCTGTCTGATTCTAGAGGTCACATTCATTTTAGTCGTTACTTTTTCTTTATATTCATTTCTGTGTAATAAACTTATGGTTGTTATAAAACGGATCATGAAATGAAGAACTACACGAGAAAGAAATAGCACTGTTAATTGTACCACTCAGAAATAATGGTGGTTAACATTTTGTCATGTTTCCTCCTAGTTGTGTGACTATGTGTGTGATAATTTTAAAGATTTCATCAACTTTTCTTTATGTCATCAAGCAGTCCTCAAAATCATGACTGCAAATGCTTGTTTACAAACCCATCTCGTGGCTGTCACCCCTTCTTTATCCCCTCTCACCTCACTCTGCCCTAGGGTCTCCTCTCACACACATATTCCTAAAGAAAGTAACATTCTGGGGTTCTAGGTGGGCACGAGATTTGCAGGAACATGATTCAACCTAGTAAAGTCCACACATTGTGTGCCTTTCACCCCAAATTACATTCATCCCATGTGCAAAATACATTCCTAAAAGCCTTAACACCTTCCAGCATTCATTTTAAATCTAAAGTCTCATCTAAATACAACCAGTTTTGAAAGTTACAAATCTCATCAGATAATCATCTAAATCAGGTGTAGAAGAGGTTTTTGGTCCGACCCATCCCAGGACTAACTTCCTCTACATCTGTGGACCTATGAAAGTAGAAAACAGGATTTCAGCTTCAAAAATACAATGAGACGGGCATTTCCATTCTGAAAGGGAGAAAAGGTCTATGGCAACAGATTCAGTGAAGTCCCTGTCCCAACCCCACCCCCACCAACAACTGTCTAAAATATTTGCCCTGACACTGTATTGTAGCTGTAGTTCCTTAGTTCTAAAGATTCTATTTGTTTAATTTTACCTCTGGATTTTTAAATCTTCTGAAAATTATTTTTTATATCATGGAAGATGAGGTCCATTTTTATACTGCTCCATGTGGATAGCTAATTGTAACTTACAAGTTATTTTAACAGTTCCATACCTTTCCCCCAAAGATGTTTAAACTCTCACTTTTGTCATTTATTAACTTCTCATATATATTGGGATATAATTCCAGATTCTCTCCTCTTTTACACTGATTACTTTGTCTTATTCTGTCAATACTATAATCATTTGATAAGAGTGGTTTTTTGGTAAAAGTGTCCCCTCATTAACTTGATTTTCTGAATCTCTCCTTTTTTATTCCCCTAGAAAGGCCACATGAGATTATCAAATGATGTATAGAGCAGCACTAAACATTTGGTAACTACTAGTGGAAATTAAATTAATTAAAATGAAATTAACACTTAAATAGCTAAAATTAACTAAAATTTAAATTCATTAAAACAAAACCCAAAATTTGAAATTCAGTTCATCAGTTTCCCTGGTCACATTTCAAGGGCTCCAGAGTCACATGTGACTGGTGGCTTCTAGAGTGAAGAGCTCAGAAGCAGAAAAATCTCATCACTGCAGGACGTTCTCTTAGACATTCTCTTGTTTCCAAACATGATTCTCTTGATGCAAATCCTTCCCCTGCCTTGTGTTATATGTTTTATGTTATTTTGCTTCGTATGTCTATTTTCTTCTCCTTTTCTATTTTTGCAGGTGGAGGAGCGGTACTAGTTGGTACTCATATCGTATCTAAGTACAGGCCGTGCAGTCTTTCTTTCATTTTGCTTATCTTTAAATGGCGGCAGTTATTTTGCAGAAAGTACGAGGAGGATTTCTGCTTCCAGTCATGACAGAGTAACTGGAAAGGATTTAACTCTCTCATCGTAAAAAAAAAGCATACGAGACAACTATGTCTAGGCTTTGGGGAACAGACACTAAAGGAATGTGACTCTTGAGAAATCAGAAACATACACAGTGAGTGACCGCATCACATCACCTTTCTGCCTTATCATACTTTTTGGATCTTGGCATAGACCTAGCAGAGTACACCAGTCTCACTGAGCTGAGGAGATCAGGGTTTGGGGCACTTGAACGATGTGGAATTTTCTGACAGCGTGCAAGCGTGTAGAGACCTGAGCTATAATAGGCCATATAGTCGTAGGATGAAAAATAGGAAGTTGGAGGACTGATCCTACACAATTTAAAGGACTATTATAAAGTTACCAAAAATCAAGACAGAAATCAAGGTATAGAGAAAGATATATACATGAATGAAATGTCATATTGTACATACATAAGCAGATAGAGATGGATATATAGTCAGTTTATTTATGATAGAGGCCAGGCCTATTTAGTAGGAGAAAGAGAAATCTTTTGAAAAAGTGATGCTAGAACAAATGGTCATCCATATGCTAAAAAAAGAAAGCAGCAACACAAAGCCTTGCTTCACACCCTACACAACACTTACTTCTAGGACTATCCTGGTGGCCTAGCATTTTAAACCAGGCACAGTCCACATACATCCCAAGGTCCCTGGTTCAAGACCCGGAGTCCTGGAAACAGCTAAGATGAACAACAGAATACAATGTGCGGGGTGCTTCTTTCTCCTCTCTCTTCCTGCCTGTTTGCTCACCTTCATTCCTGCCTGCCCCTTTCCCTTAAAAACATTATAACTTTGGCTTTATCAAAAGAAAAATCTTCATCCAAAGTCAGTTAGAAAAAATAAAAAAGCAGACCATGGTCCGGAAGAAAATATTCTCAATGCGTATGTTTCACAACGGGCTTGTATCCAACATTCATTAAAAAAAAAAAAAAAAAAAAAAAACCTTAAAAAAAAAAAAAAAAAAAAAAAAAAAAAAAAAAAAAAAAAAAAAAAAAAAAAAAAAAAAAAAAAAAAAAAAAAAAAAAAAAAAAGCCTTCAATAATAAAATGACAAACAGCCCAATTAAAAATGCATAAAATACTTGAAAAGCACTTCACAAGAGAAAATATACAAAGGCCAATAAGAACATGAAAAGGTATTCAGCATCATCAGTCACCAGAAAAATGCAAACTAAAACCACAATGTGATTTTCCTTCACACTCCTGAACATGGTTAAAATTAAAAAGTCAGATAACACTAAATTTTGGTACAGGTGTGGAGTAACTGAAACTCAACGTTGGAATCAGAATATAAACTAGCACAACTTTGGAAAACTGTCAGCTTCTTGTCAAATGGAAAATACACCGGGACTATAATCATTAATTCCATTTCCAATTTATTCAGAGAAATGAAAATTGATGCTCACAAAAAGATGTGTCCAAGAATGTTTATTGCAGAATAACCAAAAGCTAAAAATCATCCAAATGGCTATTAATAGAAGACTAGATAAATAAAAGGCAGTATAGTCACACAATAGAATACTAGTTGGCAATAAAAAGGAATTAATTGCTCATACATGGAACGACATCAATGAATCTCAGAAACTTTATGTTGAACAAAAGAAGTCAATAATGAAGGAATGCATTCCCTAAGGTCATGTTGACATGAAGTTTAATAATAGGCAAAACTGGTCCACAGTGACAGAAGCCAGAATGGTGGTTGCTTATGGTGTGGGGGAGGGGGAGAGGAACTAGAGATTGACTACAAAGGGAACTTTCTTGGATGATGGAAATGTTTTCTTTTTTGTCTTGATCAGGATGTGATTATGAAGATGCGGACAGCTACTAGAACTCATTGAATTGTGCATTTAAGAGCTGTGCCTCTTATTGTGTGTAAATTTTACTTGAAGCAAACAAAAAGAACACTGGGGAAGATGAAAGGAATTAAGCCGCGAGAGCCTGAAGCTTTAAATCAGGTCTAGCGATTTCAGATTTTGTGGTCAAATCTGAATCTCTTCCCTGGAAAGTGCCCTGTCTTCATCAACTCTTGTCACAGTCCTTAAGTGGAAGGTGTTATTCACAGGGAAGATCTATTGGTTTAAATTTTCTGCTCACTGGAATGTTTTGTTGTTTTTTCATGGACGTTTTTGTTTTGTTCATTGTTTTTCTTTGCTTTAGGATTCTGACACCAGCTGCCTTATGCCAAGCTGTTGGAACTTCTAGAGGAAGTTTACCTGGACTAGGGAGAACACAAATGGCATAGCCATTATGATTTTCTTCAGCATCACTTCCCCTGCAGTTCTTTAGGGTGAAAAGAAGTCTGCATAGTGATGATCCTTATTCCACTGTGGCCCACCCACTCCTCAGCAATACCTCTTAGTACATCTCCCCAACAGCTCATCCTCAATAGACATCTATAAACTTGCCTATGGATACTTCAAAACCCTCTCACTTATGCATAGAGATAGGTGTACCCTGTTTGGGACCTGGAGAGTTATTTGGTAATTCCCAGCATTGGCCATAACTCTACCCAAGTTTCACTGTCCTTGCCAAATATCCTTCACCGTTTAGTTTGTAGTAACTGTTTCTTAGTTTCATCGTGGTTGGAATTCTCTTTTGTTTTTCTTCATTCAAATCTGGGGGCTTGGAGGGAACGAGTGTAACCCATCTACCTGTACTCCATCATCTTTTGTTGGAAACCTGAATCTAATGTGAACTTTTAGAAAGCCAGACTTGGCCTGCCTCTCTCATAGTTAAAGGCTTTGACTGGCCTCCCATTGCCGTTCCAAGGTAAGAAAGAACTACACCCCTATGTTCATCGCAGCATAATTCACACTGCCAAGACATGGAAACATCTTCAATATGTGTCAGCGGGTGACTAGATAAAGCAGCTATGGCATATATACTCAATGGGATTCTGCGTCGTCGTTTAAAAAGGTGAAATTGTGCCCTTTGCAACAACTTGGACAGAACTGGAGGGGATCATGCCCAGCAAAATAAGTCAAAAAGAAAAAGGGAAGTGCAGGATGCTTTCACTCACATGTGGAATACAAAGAAACACAACGAATGAACAATCAAACCCAACAACATTCACAGGACACAAGACAATGGCTACCAGGAAGGAGCGAGGAGACAAGGCGTGGTAAAGGGCACTAAAACTCTGCTGGTGGGTGTGGAGTGAAATACACAGACTGAGGTGTCAATATCCTGAAACACAGAGGAATGCAAACAAAAGAAATACTGTACCTAGCATTTTTTAAAAAAGTCTCAAAATTCTGAGGTGGTTTACATGCCTCTGTGTGGCCTGCTTTCCGTTTACCTCCTCAGTCTCATCTTGCTGCCGATCCCCAAATCTAGTATATCCCAATCATTCTCACCTTCTTTTATTCTTTTTTTTTTTTTCATGGAAAGGTACAGGCAGGAGTGAAGGCAAGTACGCAGGCAGGCAGGCAGGCAGGAAGAGAGAGAAGGAAGAAATATTTTATTTATTCTGTTTAGTTGTTAATCTTTGTTGTTCCCCACTGGACCCAGGTCTTGAACTCAGGATCTTGGGATACACATGACCTGCATGCAGGTTATATGAGACTGCTAGGCCACCAGGGACAACCTTTTATTCTTTAAGATAGGATTTATCACTTTTTTTTCAAATCACTACAGTAACTGGGTTCAGTGGTGAAGAATTGGAAAACATAGACAAGAATTAACAATAAAGGAAAATCACCTGTCACCATGCTGCCTAAACGATAACCACCAACAACGTTTTATCTTATTTTATTTTGGTATTATTTCTATATATAGCCTACAGATATTATTTAATATATGTTATACATAATTTTAAGCCAATTAGAGTTATTTGGACGTCTTCTACTCCATATTGTGCTATGGGTATTTTCCTATGCTATCGTTTCCCCTCCTCACTGTATTTTAACTTATAGTGAACACTGATAAGCTATTACTAGAAACCTAGCACTACTTCGCTAAGCACTTCACATGCGTTTTCGCATTTAATCGCGCAGCCATCTATGAGGTAGGCCCTATGATATCCCTGTTTCATAGATAAGCAAATCAAGGCTTAGAGAGGTTAAGTAACTTACTCAAAGTCAAACCAGCTGGTAAAGTGTTACCACTGGGATCTGAACCCAAGTGAAGAAAACCTGGAAACTCTCCTGAGGTGTTGAATGAGTTCTTTTAAACATTAATTAAATATTGTATAGACACAATAATAATTATGTCCTGTATGTAAGGTATAAGGACTCATGCTAGAATGAACAAAAACGCTGCCTACCACTCAGTCAAGGCAAACGCAAGTGCTTTTGACAGTTCTTCAAAGTGACCTTCATCACGATGATCACAGATGGAATTAGCTAATAACATATGGGCCTCGGGATTACAGTTTCCCAATGTAAAGAAGATAATGGCTCCCCCAGGCACTCAGACTACCGCCTGCAGGTCCTTTGCCTCCCCAGATGGTCAGGATGAGCTGGCTGCTGTCCGGTTTGTGGTGGATGCTCCTAGGGTGTTTCTTCTTGGGCCTCAGGAAACAGTGTGCCTTGAGAAGGCCTGGTGAAATCAGAACGAGGCCACTTCAGTGAAGTCAGCTGAGCTGCCTTGGAAGCAATGACATCAAAGTGAGCAGTGACTAGGGGAGAAGCAGGGTCTGTGCAGGTGGAAAGAGCAGCTCACGATGTGCACTCTACAAGGACAGGAACCCAGCAACACCAGTGATGTCACTTGTGGTGGCAACAGGAAACCTTGAAGGTAAGGGGACATTTTGATTTGTTATCTAACTGAGTGATGCTAAATCATTCTAAGAGAAGGAGGTTTTAGGCACCCTGTGAGGTTCAAAGGGTTCAGTGCCACAGTGCTCTTGTTACCACAGCCATTTCTGCCCTCAACCTCATCTGCCCACCGTCCTGGCGCTCATGGGCTGGGTGTGAAATAAGTCACTATTTAATAAATGCATCTTTTGCTTCCCAGACAACATGTTTCATGAACTGTGATGGCTCTCCCACCATTCCCAATTGTCCCCAGAGGTAAAATCTAAAGTTGCACGACTTGTCCTCAGACAGACATGTCCCATAGACATGGAGAGGCAGCATTTGGAGGTGATGACTTTGCCACCTCCAGCATCTGTGCCTCTTTACCTTCCAAAGCCCCCAGGGAAATAACTCAGGACTCTTACCATTTCTTGACGGAATTCTTGTAATAACCTCCCAAGTGGCATCCTTGCTTGCAGCCTCTCTACTAAATGTGTGACTGATTTGTGTCCCTCTTATTTCTTTTTCTTTCTCATTGAAGTGACATTGTATTCTAACATGATAGGTTTCAGGTGTCCATCCTTGTAAATCGACCTCTGTATCTGCTGCATTAAATTCACTACTAACTGTCCAATTGTATCCTTCCCCATATAATTGACCCCTTTTGCCTGATTTGCTCACTCCCAAGGGAAAAACTGCTTCCTTTTAAAATTGTTTTTAACTATCTAAAACTTATCTACGTGTCCAAATTTTTAGCCATCTGACAAGTCATGCTTAGAAAGGTTTTATTTCAATAGTCGTTTCTCCACCCTGCTTTCTCCCTCTCCTCCATATGTAAATACTTACAAGCAAAAAATGTGTGCCCATACATGTGTTTATCAGTATTTTCTCTCTTAAGTATAAGATAGCATGCTAAATACACTGTTTTGTAAGGCTTTTTCTTGATGATATAATCTGGAGATGCATTTACACATATATATTACATATATATGCATATATATGTATTTATATACTTACTCCTTTTTATGGTGACTTAAGAGTCCATTTGGGGGATGCACTGTTCTTCTCCCAAAAAAGTCTCTGTATTGAACATCTGGGTTGTTTCTAATCCTTTAATTGACACCAAATTCAATAAAAATAATTCTGTAGCAATGTTGCTCCCTTACTCAAAAACCTCCATATCTTTCCATTACCAGCAAAATCCCAATACCTTAGGTCGACCTTCTGATGTTCATCATGACCTGCCTTCCCAAACTTATTTCTCTCTCAATCCACCTTGTGCCCCATTATAGTAGCCATAATGGAAGCTTCCTTCTCCACTCCCCAGACTGACCCTCCATGTTACTCAGGCAGTTCCCTCCACTGGAATTCCTCATTGCTCCTATTCCTCCCCTTCTACCGCTTCCTTCCAGTTGATTGAAATGTTTTCTCAATCCCTGGAGGAAAAGCGATCTTCAGAATCCCTCTATTCTTGGTCCCATTCACAACGTTCCCCTGCAAACTGCCCCCCCCCCCCAGAGACTTCTTTCATTCATGTTTGCAATTTACATCATGCAGTGTTTTCTGGTTATTTACATACATTTGTCCCCTCCCCTCAGTAGATGATGGAAAAGTAATTCCTTCACAGAGCTTTTACATAGTTAAATGTTCAATACATACTCATTGAATTGTTTGTTTTATTAAATGTCTATAAAAATAAGGCACACATAATAACTAGGGCCAACATTGCTTATGGCTTTGAAAACAAATGAAACAAATGAATGCCACTTCATCTTTTGCTTGTTTTGTCTTACTCTACTGGGTGGTGGGTGAAGGCCCAAAGCAATTCCTGAAGATACAAGAATTTTCGGAACAACTGAAGGTTGTTATTTTTTCTTTGCACAGCACGTTTCATAGTTTTAATATTATCATTCTTTGACATATCAACCTTGCTCTTAATAGCTTTTTTGTCAACTACACTAAATTTCAAATTAAGTTAGTTAGGTGTCATCCAGATTGACTGCTGAACTCTTAGAGAATTCAAAAAAATGTATTAATAACTTCAAGTTAATGTTCGAATTTAGAGAGAGGAATTTTCACTGTCCCATGAAATTGATATGGCAGATTCAAATCATTTATAAACCCTCTCTAATAAGTATATAGATCTGCTCTCTTGGAATCCACTAGGAAATTCTGGGGAATATTCGATCTGCTGCTTTCTTTCGTGAGAAAAAAAAACACCTCACATCTTATCAAGCCTTACCAGAAAGACCTATAATGAGCTACTTCAAGGGAATTTTATCAAAATGAAAGCAGTGCAATACAAAGTTTCTGATTCTAGAGATAAAAGTCATTCCAGACTTTTGGAAGGCCCCCAAAACTTACATCAGCCCTGCTGGAATTATGTCAGATTCTAATTGACTCGAATATTTTTAGTGGGTTAACGAATGTTAGTTGAAGTGGATCACATACCTGATCCAAGTATAGAGCCTAACGTTTATACTTTAAAAAATGTATACTCTCACGAGATGTGAAATCTTTCAATGGGAGAATTGAAGGGATTTGAGACCATCTTTAATCTATCACAGACTTGCTCCAGGAGAATGACTGTGAAAATAAATAGAGCTCAAACCTAGCTCTGGCATAGGGCTCCCATTGGTAACATTGTTCCTGATACTTAATACATATTTAGTGAATTAGCAAATAAATATTAGAGCTATTATGACAGAAAAGCTAAACAGCTGGGCTTTGTGGTAAATCATATATAGGAACAGAAGAGGGGAAACAGTGATGAAGTTAAGAAATTGGGAACTGGCTGTTCATACTGTTTAACATTTTCAAGATTGGAATGCTATCTCATTTGGTAATGGGTTAAGCATCCTCCAGACTTAAAACATGGAAATAATAATAATGTTAAAACGTGTCTTATGGGTAAACTTTTGGAAATAATAGAATTCCAGCAATGGTTAAAAAATGAAACACATCACTTCATCCCTGGGAGAGGCTGTAGCAAGACTGATTCTCAATAGTCGCCCAGCTGCGCTGTTAATGAACACTCGTAAAGAACATTTGTGTTGACCTTATTAGTATTCTTCTCTCATTAGCGTTAGTAGGTACTCTGTAGAGATTAGTAGTAAAGATATCTCAATTTTGAGAAAGACTCATTTTCATGCCAGAATTTCAGAGGCTTCCCAATTTGCCAGTTGAGTCTGGGTTCAGATGGAATATGGTCGACTCAAGTTCCATTCCATGTTTAAGGTTTACATGTTTCTATATAAATGTTGATCTTTGGCTGTCTCTAAGGCAGAGGAAGCAGAAACTTCTTGTGAATCAGGGCTGGATGTGGCTGAGTTTCTGGAGAGCTTCTTCCAATCCTGCCTTGATATCCCCCGCCCCCGTGACCGGGAGAAATGAGAGGCTCTGCTGAGACTGTAAACTCGCTCTGCAGAAGTCTCGGGCGAGGGCTGGTGAGTGGCGATGCATCACGCATCTCTCAAGGCACTTGGTGTCACCTCTACAGTGGCCCCCTACTCCAGCGGGAGGAGAGGGGCGCTTCCAGCCAGGAACGTCAGATGGAGGTCTCCCGCGTGGAGCACGCACGGTGCATTAACTGCTGAGCAATAGGCCTGGCCCACAGCCTAATTATTAACATTTGAAAATCAGCTGCTGGGCGACTGCAGGAATAGCTTCCATGACATTTAAAAATATGGATTTTCCTCCCCCTCCTTACTGGACAGCCGATTGCATATTAGTTTCTGGATATACGGTCAGTGTGATTGAAGAAGCCATGCCACCATGACTTCTGTGACTATTGATCACAGCAAGGACAAGGCACATTTTTCCAGGGACAATAAACACTCAACCCATATTGGAAAAATAAACAAGAGAAATAATCATATTGCTCTCATTATTTAACGTGAATTCTAACATTGCGTTTAGTTAAGCATTTAGGTGCTAGGGTCTCTAAAAAAGCAAGCACTCTCAAAACCTCCTCACTATAGTGTCCCTGTCCATGGGACATTTTATATGCTGTTTATATAAGGCCAATGAATGTATTAGGATTTGTTTTTCATTCATTCAATCAACAGGCCATAAGGATTCATAAATACACAGAGAGAATTCACTTAAAAGTATGAGCTTGCAGCCTCATCAAAAAGCCTTCAGAGTTCCAAGGATTTGCTAATAAGCATTTAGGAGAGTATTTTTGGTTGGCTATATCAACGAAGGCTGGAGAATGTGAGTTACCTTTCAGAAAAGGAATTTCTTCCACGCCCTGTCCAATAAATGAACCTAGATTGAATGTGGCTCTGGGGAGAGACAGGGGTGACTTATGCTAGATCCGACATTTTCCTGCATTCACTGACAGATTCTGAGATAAATCACATCTTGAGTATGGCTAGCACTGCCATGGTGCTCCTTTCTCGGAGGAACCCAAGGACCAACATATCCACTAAATATGCAGCAGGTCCAAGGAGGGAAGCTTCTGTTACAGAGAGCACCCAATGAGATGGACCTCTCTTCTTAATCCTAGATAACCTTCTCATTAAAGGCAGGTGCTTGCCTGGTCTCTGGCTCATTGATTTGAGGTTCATTTTACACTGTGGCTGCAAAGTGAAAATATACATGTTTGAAGTTATTTACTTCATTATCCTATGTCTCAGCCATTTCATCAAAAGCGCTCAAAGAGTAGGAAGAATACCCAATAGCAAGTGGCTGTAAAACAGTGATGAACACAAATATTTAAAAAGCACTTTAAGCAATAATAATAAAAATAAGAATACTTTACTTCTATAGAGCAATTTATACCAGGTAATGCCTTGTAAATCGCTTTGCATACATTATACAGGACATTTAAATCTCAAAGCCAACCTACAAAGTGTACAAATACTTCATAAATGACAAATAACTAATACCAAGAGAAAATTAGCTTAAAAATTAACTTTACAGATGACATTATTTTAAATGAATGGAAAATCATTCCTTAGTAATTTAACATTGGCACCAATACCCCAGAAAGATAGACGATTTGACCTCGGCTTTAAAGTTGTCTTCATTGTTAATTTCCATAAAAACCTTAACATTTGTCTAATTATAGGGTTCTGCATTCATTGATCTCACTAATTCAACTGTTTTATCTGAGTGCCTCTCCTGAATTGATAAATCTAAATTGCACATTTTCTAAACTGCTAAGCTCAGGAGAAATCTCGAAGGTGGCCCAAATGGCTGTTGGCGTTTTTTTCGCACCTGTCTAGCGCCATCTACTGCAACTCTGCAACACTGGCATTATTATCCTTTTCTCAAAACCCTGATGTTCAGGTTCCTTTACTGTCTTAGCTTTACTCAGTCCACCCAAGGTGTGCGTTTACGGTGAAGCGGAAAACCGAGCTATTTTGGCGGTAAAACATAGAAAAAGGAATTTAAATGGCATGGCCCTGTTCAATTTTATCATCTAGGAATAGGCTTCTCAGATCTCCTGACTCATCTTGAAGTCTTGCTGCATAAGCTCTATTTTTGCTAGAAACCTTTCTAAAAGGAATGAGTAATTACATATGAAAAAACTGTGAAGCTCTTGCAATTGCTTTGTCCTGGAAGAATGTGTGTTCACATGATTCACACAACTTATTGTTTTATCATTTATCTGCCTCCCTGGAAATAACAGGACATAAAGAGAATGAAATCAATATTCTTTTCTACTTGCCTAGCACAAATGGATACTTACTTGGGGTCAATAGTCTTCTTTGAAGGTTTCACGTAATGTTCACAAATACTTCTACTCCAGGTAGGAAGAGGCCAGAGGATGGAATGGTGAGAGAAACACAGACCTAGCTGTAGTTATTACCAAGATCCTGGTTTTTGTTTGGGGCTATGGAGTTGCAGGTGATCGCCACATTCTTCAAACTAACCAAATAAACAGAACGAAAATGAGTTGAAATAATCCATGAACATACCAATGACAGGCTTCTGGTGGACCAGCAACTAGGAGAAATCCAATTCCTTCCTCCTACAATTTAGTGCTGAAAGAAAATATTCCCACTTTGATTTGAATATTGGAGACCAAAGACTTTCTGCCTAGCGAGTTTTTAACAAGTGAGGCAAAATGCTGTGTCAGATCCTCAAGACTAGTTGGGAACTGCCTTAATAGTTTGCAATCTTCAGAGGAGTTTCCTTGGCACTGGTCTTTCTGCAATTTACTCCTCCTCTATGCATGCATTGCCACGATGCTGCAAACATTAGGGGATGGTATATGGGTCAAGAACCAGGTACAAGAATGTTCTTAGCAGCACTAGTCATGATAGGCCCAGACTAGAAACAATCCAAATCTCCATCAACTGTGGAATGGATAGGTGTGGTGTATTCACATACAAAGACACTCTAGAGCAATGAAAAATGAATGAACTTTCACTAGCACAACAACATGGGTGAAACTCACAAATACATCACTGAACATAAGAAATCAGACCCTGGAAAGAACATGCACATTATTACACTTCTATAAGGCTAGCACAAGAAAAATTAAACTATGTTTAAAGATGACATCCCTGCCTTCTTGGTAAAACTATAAAGAAAAGCAATAATGTCACTATCATAAAAGTCAAGTCAGAGGCTAACTTCAAAGAGGTGGTACAGTGACTAAGAGGACACAGGAGGAAGTGGCCTCTGAGAAACTGGCAATGTTCTCTTTCCTAACTTGTGGTAATAGTTCCATGGGTGTTTCCATTCTATAAATCAGAGCTCCCCACATCTGCTCTCCACTCCTGATCTTGTCTGGCCCCTCCTCTCCTCATCATCTACCTCACGCCCCAATCAGATTATACTCTTCATGACTTTGTACCATTTCTACTTATGCCTAAATGCATACCCCACCCCATTGCCAGCTATCGAAATCTCATCTTTTAAGGCATAGTTGAACTGAGACTTCCTCCATGACCCCTTGGTCAAAGAAATATCTTTGGCCTCTGAATTCTCATTTCCATTTGGACCTTCTTTATATCAACTACTGTTTTTCCCTGGCTCTGTGTGGGTCTGTGTCCATAGGCACAATAGGTTGAGCACAGTAGGCGCTCAATAAATACAGAATAAATTCATTATTCAATAGATGAAAGAGAATGATTATCCACTGGGCTGTTTGGGACCTTAAATACCTTTGCTGAGGTTTGCCCACAGAACAAAATGTCACCCTTTTGTTATAGACACACCAAGGACTATCTCAGCACACCAAATAGAGTATATTAGAGAGTTGGTTTTTACCATTCTGAGAACTGACATGCAGTCACCAACTAAGTAATACACATTATTCTATGGTGCTGATCCTAGGGTCGTGACCCTAATTAACTTTGTGGAGCATTTCTGGAAGATTCTAGAAGTTACTGGGCAATTTGTTATGCATGTTGGAAGACACACTGTCTGCATGTGAGTTAATGTTTATAGATAGCACAGAGTTACCACTTTGCATGGAAGGGAATGGAGGGAAACACGTAAAATTGCTTTATCAATTCACATTTTGCAAATGTGTTATTTGGTAGAATTTAGGACACCTCACTCTTCTTCCCCTCCTCAAAGTCTGAATCAATCTGAGGAGAAAATTAAACTGGTCATTAGAGAAGATTCTCAAAGCTACTTACAAAGCATTTGGAGTCATCACTGGTTAGCTATCTGTATGCATAAGGGCATTCATAAGGTAGGCATTTCTGAATCAAGAAAGACCTGCATTGTGAATGTGTATGTTTGTATGTTTGTGTTATAGCTTGTATTTGGGAGCCTGTCCACTAGCAAATGAGTATCTCTGTTTGGGTTGGCTTAAAAGAATCATGCAAAAATAACTGAAATGGCACCAGATGTAGAAGGATAGCTTATAATAATACAAGTGTTGATGTAGGTAGAACTTAAAGCTAAACAGAGGAAAACATAACAATGAGCATTTAGCCAAGATTCTGAAGAAGTTTGGGCAACTCTGCAAGACAAAGAGGGTCCTATTAATCTGTGAACTTGTCAGAATTGATTGTTCAGATTTGGGAGAAGGAAAGGGTTGACCTTAGTGGTTATTAGACAGGGTCATTAATAAAATTATAGGATCACAAATAAGTTAGTTTTGCATGTGCACTCTAAAATGCTTTGTACACATATGAAGTATTAGATGCAAAGTGTAGTTAATGGCTAACAAATGTTTGAAATTTGAAGCGATTCCAGGAAAGGAGGACTTAAATGAGTCCATGCTATATTCATTAGGCAAATGGCCACAAACATTTGATATGTTTCCCAAATATTCTGTGAATTGCTGGCTTTAACATGCTGCAACTTGGTTGGTTAAAATATTATCCAGAAAATTCAATAGAGGCCATCAAAATGATATACCACACAATGAACTGTGAAGAAGTATTTTTTGACTTAGAAATAGAAGAATACTCCCTGCATTTTCTCTCAGGTCTGAAATGAAGTATCATTCAGGAAATGAAGTCATATGATTAGAAAATATCATTAGCTTTCTTGATTCTTATGTCATGATAATTTCTTATGGTTTAGATAGTTCCTTTACAAGTCCCTTATGTTCTAATTTCAGACTCTAAACCCAAATAGTTACCTGTTTTGGAAAACTTTGCAACTGTCATTGAATTTTATCGCGTTTTCTGTAAGGAAATGCAGCAAAAAATAGGCAGCTGTTTGGTCTTACCTTGAATTTACTAGTTGAAAAATATTGCAAATGCATTTTTCATTGGAGTTCTCTGAAGAAATGTCGAGTTTTGATTTTTAATTTCAATGTTTGTTTGTTTTTTAAGCATTGTCATTGGCGGTTACAAGTGTTTTTCAGTTGTGGATGCCGAAGAAAATGAAATAAACCATAATAAAAATAATTTTGTCCAGGTGGCACATAAATCAGTTGAGGAAATACAGTTCTTTGTGGCAAATAAAAAACATATGTATTACCTAGTGCACTGAAATGTTATTATTCATCAAATGAATGTTATAGATGTGTTAGGATTTAGAGACGCGAGGAAGGAGAATATTAGGGTAGAATATGACAATACTGCATATTTTTGCCTAATGTGGAATGATTGGGAACAAACACAGGAGGAATTGTACATGACTGAGGCAGAGCAGAAGTTCCTTTCAGGGGTATATGAGGAATTACCCATTAGGAAGTTTATCTGCTGTTCCCTATTAATTTACAATTTGTTGCTAAATGCTGAGTTACTATCAACATCCAAGTAGAGGATGCAAAAGTAGGAACTGCAGTGGATACAGTGTAATCTGGAAGCAATAGGAACATCTAATTATAGGTACTTGTAAGTATATATATTTAGCGTGTATACACTATGTGTTTTTAATTGACTAATTGCTAGGGTACGTAAGTTCTTTCTTTTAACTTAAAATCAGACATTTCCATGTACGTCCTTCCTGCATTGATGCATACAGTTTATGCTATATTGTATTATTTTCTTTATTTATGTGTTATTTTATATTTTTCTTTTATGTGTGTCACTTCTCAATTTGATTGCAGTTTAGAGATGGTTTGTAACTTCTTTTGTAACCCCCCCCTCCCCTTCAATTATACACAAGGTATGTAGGTACTCAAAATTGTTTTTGGATTTTAGACAAATGAATGCATTTATTTATTCGCTGTTATTTACCATGGAGTTATTGAAGTAGATTAGGCTGAAAGTTCAAGGAACTGATGCAGGCATGTAAAAAACTGGAGAATGTTATCGTTTGTTAGGTTTAGCTATAGCAATCATTTTCATATTTTAAATATTTTCTTCAATGTGTTTCCGTTACATTTTATGCCAATTTTGTGTCAGCGCTAGGTGTGTTTCCAGTTTTACTGAAAACAAATGAGAAAATATAGCTTTGTTCCTTTGTCTCTTTGATATTAACTAAGCAAGAAGGAGCTATTTCAATTTTAATTTTCAAAATACGTTTTGTGCATTCTTTTTGTTCCCAAAATATCACTCAACTTAAATCATTATCGTGTATCCCAAAGTCCAGCATCTGAGAGCAATTTTTTAAATGGGAAGTTTTTCGTTATTTTTCTCTTAAACCCAAATCTATAAATTATTTGTGATGAATTTAATATCAATTAAATGAATACTACCATCGTTTACTTTTTTAATGAACTTGATATATTTATCACTTAGAATGGAGGTATGACCTAAGTCATTTGTTGATTGAATGCACATTTGTTATACACAAATCATTTCTTCTTTGATAATAAATTCAGTCTCTTTAAATTTTTTCTTCTTCCTCCTCCACCTCCTTCTTTTTCCTGACCTGTAAATCATAAAAGGGGCAAAGGTAGTAGAAATAAATTCTCAGAAGGTTATGAACATTTCAAAAAATAATATGAGCTGGAAAAGATGTGTGTGAATGATGACCTAAAACAAAACCAGAATGTTCTTTCTCATGTAAGAATGTTTTACATTAAGACACATGTTTATTCATCTCAGCACACAGGTCAGGCTATGGTTAAAAAAATATTCCACGATTTAATGCAATTAATACAAGTTAACATTGCCATGTGCACAGAATCATATCTTATAGCATCTGAACTCTTGATAGAAGCTTGTCATGATGTGAAGGTTCACATGCAGCCCCTGTGCTTGTGCTAAGTTTGTGAACCTGCCACATGGTCAAATATCAAATGGAGACTTGATTGAAATGAACAGTTTCACTGGACTTGTCATTGCAGTCAAACTTCATGTCATAGTGGGTTTTAAAAGTGAAAACAACTGGCAAATGCTCAATAAACTAAGATTGGTCTAGTGCCTTTCACTGTCCCGGGTCCTCATCTACAAACAGAGGACAATGCCGATTTTGGAAGTGCTTTCGAAAGTCTTAGTTCACTGCTGGTTATGTTGTGGTATATATGGAGAGGATCGTGGTGATAAGGCCCCTCCTCCACCCCATTGACTTTTGGGATCAGAAAAGGAGTGACACGTGTTTCCAGGGACTTGGGAAATCAAAGAGTTGATTGGTGGTTCAAGGAACTCCACTTTTATGACACTTTTAATTAACATCATCTGGTTAAACCTAAGAAATATCATGTGTGTCAGAGCATGGTCCACCAACCTTGTCTTCTATATAGAAGGTGACACCAGTCCTTTGCAAGAAAATGGTAATTTGCATCCATGACAACATCCTCAGAGGTTCCACCTAATTTCCCCTTGGTGAACTGTTGAGGTCCTGTTATCTATGAACTGATCGAAATTCTCCCTGACCACACTCATCTTCTCATCCTGCCCAGCTCACCCACTACAATGAGCTCTGTGTGTTTACCAGTCACTGCATAAACAAATTCTTCTTGTTCTAAAACCAGGCCCCAGAAATTTTAGGGTATACCATGCATTCCGGACTTTCATCAATAAGCTCATGTTCATGCTGATCATACTTTCTTGGTATCTTACATGTTGATCCCATCCCTTTTATTTTAAGGAAGAATTGTTGTACGAAGAAATTAAGATGTTTTAAAACAGGTACGCGCTGACAGTTAGGTCAACTGCCTCTGAAGGAGCAAGTCACATACCCTTGGGTTTGAGTCCCAGGTCCCGGGGGAAACAACCATTGTGAACAACTAAAATAATGATAAAAATAAAGATACTTCTTCCTCCTCTGTCTTCCTTTCTGCCTGCCTGCTTGACTTCATTCCTGCATGTACTTTTCCTTAAGAAAAAAAGATGTTCTAAAACAGACTTTCACATCTAAACCCAAATAAAATACACTCCTGTTTTTAAACTTCCGAAAAATTCTTTTGGATTGAAAATTGTACGGTGTTAGATTTTGCAGAGTCCCAATTCCCTTACAATAGATTGGTTCTGTAACAAAGAGAAAGATTTGGTATGCAAACACTCCTACCCAGAGCACACACAGACTTTCATAATTCACTCAGATATACCAGTCTAACCCTCAATATGTGATAAAAATTGATTATCCATTTAAAGTTGTTTCATGGTCCATGCATGTGTTTCCACTGGTGTTTTAAGTGGCTTTACACAGAGTGAAATAGCATTACTTAAACAGTAAAGTATAAACATAATATGGCTCGTTTATTAAGGTCCCAATGCTGCAGCTGGAAAGCATCTCAGGCAGTCCTGATGCATAGAATATGTCAGTGTCCTTGGTTTCATAGCTACTGAGACAATTAAGACACCTCGACGTGAACTATGACCCTCTTCTCCTTCCTGTTTAGCAATAGATGAAATGCGATGGGAGCTTTTTTCTTTCCTCTAATCCAAGCCATTTCTAGTCAGCTGCGGATTGTTCACACGAGTTCTCTGGTAATGAATAGTGTACATAAAATTTCAGAGTGGATTAAAGTCTGTTTCATTGTCACAGGTTGGAATTGTCGTTTTTGTTGTCATGTTTGTCAGAAGAGCTAATACAGCCAACAAGGTCATGAGGAAAAGCAATAGGAAACTCCTGAGTGATTGCATCACTCCCTAGTGAGATTCCCAAATCGGGTCTCTTCTGAGCCTTGGCTGTATTTAAAAGCCAGGGATGTTGGTCTCACAGACTTTGTTAGCACCACCCTCCAGTCCCAAGAAAGATGCAGGCAGGAATGAAAGGGAGTAGGCAGGCAAATAGAAAGAGAGGAGGAAGAAGAATTTTATTTTTAGTTTTTCATCCAGGTTGTTCTGCTGACTCTGGGTTGCGAACCCGGGTCCTTGGGATGTACGTAACTTGTGCCGGCCAGAGGCAACTGATTTACCCACTACTCCACCAGGTCATAGTACACTTGTACACATTTTTATCTTCATGCTTTCTCAGGTTGCCAGAATTCCCTTGGTGCACCTGTAAGTCAGGCTGGCAGTGACAGGGAGTCAATGACCAAAGTTGAAAAATACCCCAGCTTACTGACGGCATGTGTAGACTATTTCTTTTTTTTTTTTTTTTTAATAAATATAATTATTTTATTAGTATTTCTTTTCTTTACAAATCCATACTCATTTTAAGATATTGACCTTGCTTCTCCATCTGTGGGTATTGCACGCTGCATGGGACCATTGCTAAGATGCGATCTTTCCATAGACGCTCTGAGTGGAATTGAGCTGTGGTTTCCCACAGCAGTGACCTGCTCAATGACACATACCTTACTGGACTTCTCACTCCCCTTCCTCACTCCCTGATCATTACTTCCTGGAATCGCCTCCCTAATAAACTACTTACTCTCATATTTTTGTCTCAAGTTCTGATTCTGAGATAATGCAACCTTAGACAATTTCTTCAAAGGTATATGCTGTCTGGGTCCATCTCGGACCAAACGAATCAGTATCTCAGGAAAACAAGGCCCAGGAAACCCATACTTTTACCACATCCTCGCATATTTAGGAAACACTGTGCCCTTTCACCACAAGCCCGGTCTTCCAGCAGAGCTCAACAGTCAGAAGGGGAGCCAGGAATGGCTTCCAGAAGATGGCAGCCATCACTGGAGTTCATGGGGCTCATGCTGTTAAAACATGGCTTCGACCACATTCTTCCTCACTGAGAAGTCCACAAACTAGGGTGCTGTAAGTGAAATTTAGATTCGGGCAAACTACCCTCATAATTTTCAACTTTCAGGAGGTCATTCTGTTTGTTTTATTTCCCATTTGGGAAAGCAGAAGATTCTGAGTTGCCTACAGACCAAAAATCACTCTGGTGTACTTAAAACCAAGTTGCATATTTAAAATGTATTCTGGTTGCTCTCAAGCAAAAAGATGGTCCTCCATTATGCTTCTCAAGACAAAAGACCTCGCTGCTTAACAATGCAGAGAAATGCTAACTGAATTTAGAGGCAAAATCCTCATTGTGTTTATTAATATCGTTTAGTAACTGGCAGGAGCAGCTATTCAAAACCACCCCCAAACCTATGACAAACCAGGAGTGATAAAGCACCGACAGGTCAGAAATCACGGAGGCCATTTCTGGCTCCATAACTTTTAAGGTTGAAGAACAATTTCAAGAAGCCTGAGTAAAAATCACTTTGAAAACCTAAAGAAGAAAAATACATTTTCTGAGGGGAAAAAGTAGAAGGAACTATGTTTATTGAATCTGGATGCGATAATACTAATGGGAGATACGAATAAATTGTCATTGGACCGGGTCTTAAAAGATCAGTGGACTTGTTTTAAGCAAATATTTTAAACAGAGGTCCATTCATCTCACTTAGTGCATGCCTTTGCGTTTCTAATGTGGGTGAGGTGGAATGCCAGACTCAGGGTTTACAAAGGTGAGTCAGGTGTGACCCCGGCTTTTAATAAACTCACTGTCTAGTTGACAAAATGAGCATCTAGGGTTTTTTGGGGGGGTGACGTGGGGGGTAAGAACTGTTAGAGTGCTAAATTCCTGTAATGAACACAGTATTACATAACCAGGGAGAAGAGAGTGGTTAATTAAGATAATGTATGTAAGAAAACGTATGTGGAATTGTTTTTAAGCTGCAAAGCACTACATAAATGCTATTATTATTGAGAACAGCTGGGCCTGGGGACGGACAAGGGAAGCGGTCAAAGAAGATTTCAGAGAGAAAGTGACTGTTGTCCTGGGATTTGAAGACAAGAATTCTTGAAGCAAAGGCAATACAGACAGTGTGACCTGCGTGGACAAGCCTGGTAAGCTCGTGCTTGGGACCACTTAGTGACGGTCAATCAAATTCTGCACCTTTCAAACCTTTCCATTCTCACCCAAAGCCCCTGCCTGCCTCCATTCACCTCTTGATATATTTATCGCTCCCTCGGCTGTCTGGAATTCCCCATCGCAGACATCTGCGTGAACTACTGACTGTTCATCCTCTCCACCTCGACATCTCTATCTTTTTCCACCTTTCCACCCGTCTCAGAGGTGACACAGTCAGAACCATAGACTCGACCCACTTGCTGATTCCCTTGAGCTTGAATTCTGTTCCTAGGCCAACCCTTTTCCGTGTCCAGGGTCTCATCCACCCCTCCATCTTCATAGTTCTTGAGCACGCTCATGACCCTTCTCTGTCATTCTAGGTCTTTTCTATTCCCATGAGATATATGTATATGCATGTGTATGTGTGTGTGTGTGTGTGTGTGTATATATATATATATATATATATATATATATATGCTTTTTCCAAAATCACATAATCAAGTTCCCCTACCTTTAAAAACTATTGCCCTCCCAAATACCGTTCCCTTTACCTCCCTTCTCTTGTGAAGTGCTAGCCAATTTCCTTTTTTTTTTCACAAAAGGTTTAGTCTTCTAGAAAGTTTCATCTATACCTGTTGCCTTTGCGTCAATGTCTACTTGCTCTGTAATTTCTTGCACCTTAATTCCACTTCCTCATGACCAGTCTTTCCCTCCTAACACCCGGCTGCATATACCTCAGTGGTTTACCAGATATCCTTTCTGGGCTTTGCAGCCCCCATACCAATTGCCATTGCACCCATTTCTCTTCCTCTGGGTTTTCTCCCTCAGCTTTGAGGATGTGAATTCACTCCTTCTTTCAGGGAACATCCATTGCCCACCCAGGGTCTTCTCTGCTGGGTGCCAGTTCCTTGCATGTAGAAACAAGGCCTGTTTTTCCCTGAAGGTACCCACTCTCAGACACCAACCCTCACGTTAGAGTGCTGGGATAAAAGAGCACAATCCAAGGACCTCTGGAACCCTAAATAGGCAGTGATCAAATGAGTCTGGAGCTTGAAGAATCTTTGAGGCTGACCCTAAGGGCATTTGTAGCCTAAATGGCAGTGAAAATAGGCCATCCACAGAAGTCAGGAGGTAGGAGAGGAGATTCTAACATGGGCGAGTTCCAATTTGACTGTGCTGAGTGTGAAATGGCAGCTGCGTTTCCAGAAAATCAAGCCTGTCTGCCTGGTACAAGATACAGATAAAGAAATAGGTTCAGTACTCACCTGCCAATGGGGTGAAAGTGGATGCGCTCACTGAGAAAGAAGATTCTAGAAAAAAAGAAGCAAATCAGCGTGGAGCTTGGTAGTGAAGGCAAAAGAGAATTAGGGATGCCCTGACCAGGGGTCCTGATAGGGATGGATTGGCAGTAGGGGTCTGTTCAGGACCGTTTTATGCTTAGACACCTTCAATGGCTCCAATATTGCTCAAAATATGAAATAAAAGGGAACATTTGTGCGACTGACTTTGTCACTCATCCCTAGCAGGCAACACACTCCAACCCAGTGGTTCTTGACATTGAGTGTGCATCAGAATCATCTGGGGGTCTTGTTAACACGTGGATGAGCAGACCCTACTCCCGAAGTTTCTCATTCAGTAGCTTTGGGATGAAGACTGATCATTTGCCCTTCAAACAGTTTCTTAAGGATGTTAATGCTGCTGGACAGACCATATTTAAAGACACCTGCTGTCACCCTGCTGGCTCTCCCGAGCAGGACAGAATCTGTGCCTCTGTGCCTTTGCCAATGATGCTGTAAATCTGTAACTCCACCCTCTGTTTATTATGCCTGGCAAAGTTCTAGAAAACTTCCTGGTCCAATTTTCGTTGGTGGCCAAACACAAGGGCCCTTCCCTTCTTCCTGCTAATAGTGATGCTGCACTTCGATAAGGCAAGGTCTCTGCTAGATTTGATTTGCCAAAGCAATTCCAAGAGTAATACAAACTCAGCCCCAAGCCCTTGCAGGATGAAGCCAGTCTTGATTGGTGGATGGGCAGCCTGGCCCGGTCAGGACCCTGGGTGGTCCCTAGGCTTGCAGAGTGGGGGAAGGGTCTGTGGAATCAGCAGCTCTGACTGTGAGGCTCTGGAGAAAGAATGATCTCAGGGTTGGTGGTGCACAGTACTGCTGCATGTGTCTATTGTCCCCCACTGGAACACAGATTTCTTAAACACTAGAGTAGAACTCTCTTTGTATTCTGTGCTGCCGACAACCGCCTTGTACATAAGAGGTGCTTATTCTTTGAATGAATGAAATGAGGAACAGCAGTGTGTCCAATTTGTTATTTGCTTCTAAGTTTATTTAAACAGAAGAGGCCATGACAGATGGCATCTGTGCCGTATTCATTTGTCACATTTATGTCACATTTATGTTAACATGGAGCTTTTGAAAGTACATTTCATACTATCTCCATTATCTTCTGTTATCCTCCCATTTTTATCTGATCAATTAGGAGGTAGCTTTTGACCAGCTGGCCATTAGGCAAAGAGAAATATATGCACCTACTTGATAGAGTCTAGGAGACTGGGATGATTCAAAATAGGTCATTTCTAAACAATCGTTTAAAAAAATAAGGCATTAATTTCATATAGAATCTTGTGTTCAAAAAATAACCATTTTTCTTTTTCTTCTTTACAAAAAAAAAAAAAAGGAGAGCTCAGTGGATTTGGAAGACTTTTATACCAAGCTTTTACAAATCACAACACAGTAACATAGCACCATTTTGCCATCTAGTGTTGCTAGTGAGTATTACCAGTGATGGAGGTAGCACGGAGTTTCCTTTAGCCTGTATTAAGGCTGGTGAAGACTTCTATACGGGTTAAATAGATCTCCCAAGTGCCACTGGTCTTCTTTGTTAAAAGTCACTCTTCTTCCTCATCCTTCCATTCTCAAATTCTTTGCTAAATAATCAAGCTGAGCTCAATTCAGGACACAATGCAGTTGCGTCCTTAGAAATCACACACATGCATTTGCTGGGAGATTTCCTTCTTGGTGGGAGTGGATGGTGGAGAGGGCAGAGCAGATAGATGGAAGTGGATGGAAATCCTCAAACGCAGCAGCCAGGGGACCCGAGCATGGCTTTTAAGAGTAGACCTCAGAGGACCACGTAGCCTAATGCAAGGGTAACACAGGGAGCATCCAGAGCGTCACTACCGGAGTTCAAATTCTTATTCTGCTTCTTACTTGCTGTGGGATCTTGGGCAAATCATGTAGCTTCTTTGCATTCCAGTTCCCTCGCCTGCATGCAATGAGTTCAGAGATGCAAAGTATATATACAATCTGCAATCATTGTTTGAATCCTTGCTCTGTGTTTGTGAATTTAAGCAAATTTCTTAACCTCTTTGAGCCTCAGTTCCCTTATTTGTGGGGATGAGTCCCTTTGGTTATAAGCAGCAGTGTATCTGGTGAGCGTGACACTGGCATCAATCATTGTTAACACTCCCTTCCTCTAGATTATAAAATCTTTTTCTATAATCATCATGAACTGAAGCAAATTATGATACCATCCAGCATAGAAACAGCGAACCTGTTTTCTTTTATTGAACTTCTATTCCAGTAAATATATAAAATAAAATGATTGATAAAATACCAACAAGGAAAGAGAAATGGGATTCATATTTTTATTTGTATTGATGTCTTTTTTAAAAAGGGAGAACCAGACGAGGAAACATGTCCAACAGAGTGAACGTGACAAGATGCAAAGGCTTACTCCTAGATGACTGATTAGATTGGAGCAGCTTATAAGTTCTGTGCATCCAGTGTGAGCTCAAATGATTCTGAACCAACACGAACTTACTCTAGAATCCAATGTGTGTGGCTGATTCTGTCTGTGTCAGTGACCTTTCATATAAGTGGGGGTGCTCTGCATAGTCTTCCAGGAAGAAAACAATGGCTAATAAAGAGTAAGTCATGAAAATGTGACCATTTGAAACGTATGGATATAGTATTTAAAACGGAACTGTAACCGTAGCAATTTTTGAACTTAAACCAATAAGCTATTTGGGAGTCGAGAAGGAATATTATTACTGACATTACTTAGAAGACTTGGTGATAATAGAAGAGAGATGATTGTTTTTGATTTCTCCATAAACGATGCATCCCTTCATTGCCTGCAATTGGGACTGGCAGGTCTCACTATCCTGCCATAGGTTCTCGTCACCTGCAAGAGTTAAATGAGAAAGCTGCCAGGAGAAAACATTCCCTGGTGCATCTTTAACATATCCGGTATTCTTCTTCCATGAGTTATCTCCTCATTCCTCCCCTTCTACCCACCCAAAGCCTGCTCTCCATCCCCTTCGATAGACATATGCATGAATAAATGATTTTCAGACTTAACGTGACCAGAAAAACAAATGACACACTAACCAACAAATCCAGTGTACTATTTTGTTTGAGGATAGTCAATAGTTGAAGCCTTCATTTGGAAACATGAGCCTTCTACTGGATTTTCTCTTAAGACATGTCTCCACACCAACAAGCAGAGTTGTTCCAAGTTGGCATTGTCTTGGCATCAGGGTATGAAGGTACCACTTCGGGGTTTGGTTCATGAGCCTGGCCCATGCATCTGCCCCTTTGCTCTCAGACCCACCCCGAGTGCTATGGCTCCCCGCCACTCTGTAGCACAAAGCACTCCCTGTCCCTGACTTCAGGGCAGGCCAATAGGAGACACAGGCAGAGATGGAGGGAGAAATGAGGGGCAAAGCCTGGTTATTTCCCTGTCCTCTTGCGGTCTCAGGCAGCAGCATTTCTGCAATAGCTCCATTCCCTCCACAGAGACAGATTTCCTGAGAAGTTAATGAAGCTGAAACTCCAGGGCCTCTCACTTGCACAGGCCCCTTCCAATGTCCTGTGTGTATAATTTTTAACAGCTTTATTGAAATATAATTTACAAACCATAAAAATCACCCATTGTAAGTGTATGGTTCAATGGTTCTTGGTAAATGTATTGAATTGTGCCTCTATCGCCACAATGCAATTTTCAACTTACCACCCCCCCCACTGCCCTCCCAAAAGTTCCTTCAAGTCTTCTCAGTCACTCCTGCCTCCCAAATCCAGGCCTTGGCAACTGCTAGTCTACTTTCTGTCTCTCTGAATTGGCCTATTCTGGACATTTCATAGCAATAGAATCATGTGGTCCTTTGTGACGGGCTTGCTTGTCTGATCAGCAGACTTTCAAGGTTCATCCATGTTGTCTCACTCCTTTGAAATCCGCAAATACTATTGTTTTGTATGGATATTCCCCATTTTGGTTTTCCATTCACCAGTTGCCATACTTGAGTGTGATTTTTCCTTTGTAACTTTGTGTTCTTTGTCTGAAAACGGACTTCCCAGATTGTGTAAACTTTGGACCCTCACACCTGGAGCTGCCTCTGTCTCTGTGACTGCAGCCTCTAAGCAGCCCCACCCCCATCCTGCCTCCTGGTATTCATGCCCTTTGTCATTCCTTCTTGAATGCGGGCTGGACCTAGTGACTCCTAAAAAGTAGAATATGGCTGAAGTATTGAAATGTTACTTCCAAGATTAGGTCAAGTAAAAGACTGTGCCTTCCATCTTGCTTTCTCTGGAGTTCTCTCTCTCTCTCTCTCTCTCTCTCTCTCTCTCTCTCTCTCTCTCTCTCTCTCAGCACTTGCTCTAAGAAAGCTGTCATATGTCATGTTGCGAGTAGCCCTATGGAGAGGCCTACATGGCAAGGAATGGATGTGTTCAATCAACAACCCATGAAGACTTGAGTCTTGTCAACAAAAAGTGAGCTTGGCCACAGATCCTTCCCAAGTTGAGCCTTGAGATGATTTCAGCTGCAACTGACACCTTGATGGCAGCCTCATGAGAGGCCCTGAGCCAGAACTACCCAGCTTTGCTGCTCCCAGATTCCAGACCCACAAAAAGGTAAGGTTAGAAATTTGCTAAGTTTGGGAATCATTTATTATCGACAAATAGGTCTGCTCACCCCTCTTTCCATGGTCCCAGAACCCACCTGGCAGCCTTCACCAGGTCTCTAAATCCTGCCTATGACCTTAGCTTCTGCTCTCTGGTAAGACCGCCGCCTCCCCTGTTCCCTGCACTCCTAGGGGCAGTAGCACCTTCTTCTGTGACTAATCTTGGTGGCTCCTTATGGCCTCTCTTTAGTTTCTTACTCTCTATGACCCATGTAACCAGCCTCTGGTATTACCCCCGTCTGTTTGAAATACCTAGAGTGTTTTTTGTTTCTAGCATTGCAAGGAAAAACATTTCATCTTCTGTGACAAGTAGCCTCACTTAAGCCTTCACAAGTCTGTTTAGAGAAAGAAAAAAATGAGTGTGGGACCAAGAGTCTTGTAGGCCCTAGAATCAGTCTTCACAAATAAAATAGGTAAAGACAGAAAGTCACCCGCTGAGCTACCAGACAGCACAGCAACAGCTCTGCAAAGGTGATGACAGACTGACTGAGCAGCCCTTCTCACTTTCCATTCCCTGGGCAGTGAGCATTCTAGAACAGGGAGAAAGGGTGTGTGAGCAAGAGTGTGGATTCCCCAATGGCAGTGCTGTCCTTGGGACGCCCCTTTACAGAGTCTCCCAGAGGCTACAGCAGGCTGAAGGGAAGCCGATGGGGCTGCACAAGGGGTGGATATATGATTGTGGCCGTAGAGGCCCAATGGCTTGTCCTTAGCGGAAATGGGGGACCCATACTGCTAATGTCATGGCTGCTTTGACAATGACGTTCAGCCCCCAACATGGCGAAGCAGTTGTTTCACACTACTGTAGGACTGGTGAACCTACTTCTTTTCCCACTGGAAAAAGAAGCGGCCCTCCCTAGGACAGCCAGAGGAAGTAGAAAAGAAGTCCTTGAGCTTGAGCCATCATTTTTCAGTCCCTAGCTTGATGGACAGATGGATTACTGATGCGGGAACTATTTTCCTTGGAAACTTTCTTCCCACTCCTAGCACTGTGATTTCATCTTCAAAGGGGGGCCCCAAGAGTAAACTGAGCAAGAGAGGTACCCCTGGCATCCTTTGGATTTATAGGGGCTTAGTATCCCATACAACCAGCAACCACTCTTCATTACACCCAAGAGTCCATGATTCTCTCAGCTGCTTCTGGCATCTTCTCCCTATCTGTGTTATTTGTTATTTAATGAACCAGCACCTTCAGAACCCCTCCAACTTTGACTGAGAAATTGGCAGGTTCATCTGATACAAATGGGCTCATTGCTTCTCCCCACTCCACAGAGGTGATGAATTGTCTTGAAGTCGTCATGCGTCTCTCGGCAGAGCAGACACGCAGCTGACAGCGGGACAGACAGAATGTTGGCAATAGGCAAGTCTGATGTCAGAAAACGTCTGGAAAGTTTGCTTTTGAGGGCACCGTCTGGAGAGAGAGAGGGAGAGACAGAGAGCAAGAGAAACAGAGAGACAGACAGAAGAAGAAGAAGAAGAGGAGGAGGAGGCGGAAAGGAGGGGAG
>RJWH01006168.1:0-59904 GCA_004363575.1 Solenodon paradoxus
GGTACACACCTCACTCATGCAGAGGGGAGCTGGGTTCTTGGAGCTGCTGTACCAACCTGCAGCCTCCAGCAGCTCCGAGTTACCTAGGAAGCAGCATGCAGACAGGGAGCTAGCAATTTTGGCTGCCCTTGCAAATCATCAGGTTGTTGGGGTCTTCTTGCTCTCCCTCACCCACCTTGAGCTCACTGTGGGCCACAGGCAGCTGACAGAGCATATGCCTGCAACTCACGTTTGCTGGAACATTCTTTTAAGGAGGGCAGGTGGTCAGTGTGAGCAGAACCTGCTTGCAAATGTACTGGGGACTTGTGGTCCCCTCGGTGCTCAGCGAGCAGCTCTGGGGAGAGATGACAGGGCTGTGTGTGCGATCTCACAAGATCCCTCCACCTTGTTCCATGCTGTGTGGCTAGGGTCCGACTGGCAGTGTGCACACGAGCACGTACACGTACACACACACACACACACACACACACACACACACACACACGCGCACTGTTTCACATATAAAATGCAAAACTTTTCCTTTCTTTCTATATAGCTTTAAATGTATTCTGAGGACCAATCCAATCGCCATGCTTTAAAAGCATCTCTGACGCGTGATCTGCAAATACCCGTCTGGCTTTCTCATCTGTCAAGTGATCAGACCCCAAATGAACTTCAGGGAGGATAATTCCCTTTTCTGCAGATTAAGCACAAATGGGGGAACGGTGTCCCCATTTTTCAAAAACAATCAGAGCATTCCTGAAGCAATAGGTGCACCCCATGGATCCTATAAATATGCCTGGAGGCTTTGCAGCCGCCAAAATGCTTGCCATCGTCTGAGTTGACATTTTTAATGTTCGAATTGAAAATAAACCCCTGAAACTTAACTACTTTCGGAAAAGACTTCTGCACAAAAGGCAAAAATTCCAGATAGACAGATCGATACAGAGATAGGTGCTAGAAGATAGATAATAGATAATGATAGGTTATAGATAGATGACAATTGATAGAAAAGGAATTTAGGAGCCAAAACAAATATTAAAATTCAAGAGAAAAGAGCACTTATTAAATCAGATGGAGACAAAACAAACATTTGTAAAAGCAATCCTTGGGTTTACCTACTTCTGTTTCCGTTCTTGTTATCACTTTAAACAGAGCACATCCAGCACTAGTTAGAAAAGCGCCAACAATTACTTAAGAAACAGCTGAGGTTCCCTCAGTGACCATGGCTCACTAAAGTCAGCTCGGATGTGGAAGGAGGGACCAGGTCATGCTTTTGTTTAGGGAAGACACAGCCCGGGCCAGATTTCAAAATCTTAGCCCCTTGAAGACACTTTGCTCTAGAGACCAGACTTCTTGACAAGGCTGACCTGCTCAGAGTCAACCAGGGCCCCACGTCCTCTCTCCTCTGCCTCCTCTGGCCCATGTCAAGCCTTCTCTAGTGGTTTGGATTTTCCCCTCAAAACCCTGGCTCTGAAGGCAACCACCAACTGGAGTCTCCCTGCCCGGCCTCGTTCCCCTCCACCAGAGCTCGGGAGAGAGACTCAGCTCACTCATCAGCTAAGACTTCCTAGTCTGTGATTTCCTTGGTTGTTCTGCTCTGAGGTTCACTGCCTATCAGGATAATGGGTTTCCCCTGGAAGTGAGGGAAGCCTCTGCTCCAGTCTCCAGCTCTCTGAGGGCACCTGGATGCAACTTTTCAGGAATGACTGAATTCAGGTTCGCTTTGGTTCACATCTGACCTGACCTCTGGTTCAACTAGTTTGAGCCTCTTATTATTCAAATCCTCAATTGTTCTATTTTCCATCCAGGAAGCAAAGTATGATTTAGATGTTAGGATAGGAAAACGCAGACAAAACCTCCTTGTCCACAGGGATAACAATCTTTAATTTTACTAAGTCATTGATCATCTGGAAGACACTGTGCAGACATTGTTAGCACTAAATTTTAATATCATTTGATGGTCAATTCATCTTGCGCGGCTAAATATATTAATTTGAGAGGCTGCATTTGGGACGCATAAAAAGAAATGAGCCCAGATTTGAAGTGATAGGTTGCTTTTTTAAATGCACATCACTTTATAAATTGTGGTGCATTCGAAAGCAAAAAGAGGCTAAACATAGTTTCCTATTTTTACATATTCCCTATTTTTAAATAAAGGGAATATGTAGCTTATATTTGAAAATACTTCTAATCATTACCTCCCATTCCCCAGCAAAGTTTCTAAACAGCACGCAACCAAAAAATAAATAAATAAATAAAAATGAAAGAAAAAAAGAAAAACTTTCCGGTTTTTGCATTCCTCAGTGGCAGCAGAGCGCAGCAAAATAAACTAACTTAAATACATTCTGGAAACACTGACACACAGTCTCTTCTACAGAGGTGTACACGCGGCGCTCTCCCACACAGACATTCCTTTTACTTACATTTCCTCGCAATGACCAGAGATGCAGACGAAGATAAATATGTACTCAGCAGCCGGAACACCACAGACAGGACAACCAGGCTTTCCCACAGAAAAACAAAGCCGATCATTTTTAACTTCTAAAAAGCATTCAGAAAGGTCTCTTATTTCCCTGTAAGAATCAATTACAAAGCCGGTCTGCCAGAAAGTGCAAGCTCTAAACAGACTCCACTCTGTCTCACCGGCCCGATTCAACAACGAGCGATGGAATAAAGTCAAGAGAAGCTTATAAAGTCGCATCCGCGTGGAGTGCAGGGGAGGAGAGGGAAGAGCCAGCACTTACAGTCAGGTCCAGGGTCCTGGTTTCGCCTTACACGGCGCGGCCAGGCAAGCAGAGGTTTTGGCTCTGCGCAAGCCCCTGCGCCCACCTCCGGGATCACCCGGCCAGCACAGGCCCCACTGGATGGCTCCGGCAGCTGGGAGATAATGGGGCGCCTTCTCAGCTGGGGCTGTGAATGCTGAGCCGCAGGGCGCTCCGCCAGCATTAATCAAGGAGGACCCCGCCTCGTGGCTGAGTTCCCCAAAGGAGCCACATAATTAGCGCATGAATCAAAGGCGCGCGCTGGGAGAATCACACACATCTCCAACCAGCTCTGCTCACATCAAACCTGATTAGGAAATCAAGTTGGTGCCCTGATCAAATGTGTTCAGCCTTTCAAAAACCCAGTCTTCGCACAGCTGTGTGGAGATTTCCAGGGAGGGTTGTAAAGATGAGGGCTTCCTTCCCAATGGACAATTTATGTCATTCCTGGGTTAGAGAGCGGAGAGAACCCAGGTGGTTGTTTGGTACGCATGGTGGGCTTGAACTGTGAATTGGTTTGTCTTTTCTGGCTGTTTGCAGCTTCTGGAAGGTTCTGGGAGGCAATATCGTTTTCTCTGTGGATTTTATGAGATGTGCATGGGTAAATTCTTCCCAGATTTCACGTGTGGGGAGACTGAACTAAAGGTGGTCTCTAAGGAGACATGTTGCGTCCCCAGAAAAAGGCTTCTTCCTGAGCACTGAAGTCAGGGCACACAGGCAGGGATGTGACAGGGCCCTTGGGACCCAGGTGTTCTGAAAGGAGCTGTGATGTGGGTTCTGCCTACATCACCCAAAGCCCACACTCTTAACCTGTCTGCTGGGTGCTGTATTCAGCAGTTGCAAGAGTGGACATGCTGGACATGCTTGGAGTGGTAAGAAAGAGATTTCAGAATCTGAATGTGAACATGTTTAAACAGAACTAAAATGTACCTGCTGACCCTAAAGATATTTGTTTATGTAAATTTGACATTAGTCAAGGCAGTCTGGGTTGGGATGTAAATCTTTCCATTTCAGGGAAAGGAGTGTTTGCTTCTGAGGGCTGTGATGAAGGGACTCCCTGACAGCTTAAAGCCCCCCTCCACCCCTCTGCCCACTGAATACCCAGCAGCGGTGATTCTGGGTGATGGGGGGCACGCCTGAGCCTGAGTTCTAATTCCCACCTGGTTATAAACCAGCTGACCTTCTAGTCTAGGCCTTCCAGCTCGACAGTGGGGCCTCAGGGCTGCTTTCTGATTTTCTACAGAAGTTCTGAGAGAAAGCAGGCAGACCTCCATGAGAGGGGCTCCCATGTCCAACAGTAGCTGTAGTGGGGGGCGGGGTGGGGCGGGGATACAGATCTGCTTTTAACTGTGTTAACCTGGAAGTCAACGTTACCCTTGGGTGCCCTGAGAAATCGACAAAAGAGCAGCTTGTTTTTTTCAAGAACTAGAGGTGCATATAAACATATAAAAGGAGAAAAAGGCAGGCTGGGTGGGAAATGGTCTAATCAGAATCTACACAAACTTCATTCACTTCATTCAGATGTCCAGTCAGTTTGGGGTTTCATGTTGCCAAACCCAGAGTGCTGCCCTTGGTGGGAAAGGAGTCTATATATTTTTGCTGGATTGCTGCTCTTTTCTCCCAGACAGCACCACAGGTGGTGAAGGGAGGGCCCTCTTCTCAGTCATGCCATCCTGTGGGAAAGGTCAAGGCCAATTCAAACTGTCTAAGGATTCTGTTATTGGGCTTGAGGAATAAAAGGATAATGGATTGACGCATTCCTAATGCTTTACTCAATAACTAGAAAATGGCTCGCCCAAAAGATACAGAAATGTGTAAAAGATGCGTGCCCTTCATTTACTACAAAGAAGTCACGAGCATGTGATGGGGGAAGAAAACTCTTCAACAATCGATGCTGGGTAACCTGGAGAGACACATACAAAAGAGTGAATCTAGATCACCCTCTCACACCGTACACAAAACTAAACTCAAGATGGATTAGAGACTTGGATGTAAGACTGGAAACCATAAAACACACAGAAGAAAACTTAGGCAATACGTTCCATAACATCAGCCTGGGGGACTCAATCGGCAGCAAGGGAAACAAAAACAAAATAAACACATGGGGCGACATATCAAACCATTAGAGCTTTTGTGTCCATTACCACCTAAATGACTCCAAAATAGATGCAAGCAGATTTATTTTCTATAGTTAAAAGCTACAATAAAGAGGCACCCTGCTGGAGCAGCAGTCAGGCCCACTGCCTCTGACCCAGAGTGAACTCCACACACATCCCAAGGACACCGGTTTGCTTCGTGGGTCTGGGGGAAACAGCCAAGATGAACGACAAAATTAAAGCGCTTCTTCCTCTTCTCCCTTCTTGCCTGCCTGCCTCTGATCACCTTTATTCCTGACTGCATTTTATTTCCTTAAGAAATAAATAAATTACATTAAATAAAAGCCACACTATATAAAGTGATGATGAAACTGTATAATTAAATGTTTCTTTAAAAATCCTCCTAGTTTTTGAGCAATTGTCCGTCTGTTGAATCAACAGATTTTTGCAAATATTTTCAATCCAATTTCTATAAGGAAACAGGTTTCCTTATATTTTTTTTGCGGGGTGGGGTACTGTGGCAATTTGTATAACTTGTAAAATGTGTGGCACGAATTTCGTGTTTGTTATTTTATCTGGCTCATTATTATTGAGACTTGACACATCAACTGCAGCAAGCTCATGTGCAGTGATGACAAAAATAGGTTAATTAAATAGCAATTCTGCAGCTCGGTCATATTAGCAAACATATTGCTGAAGCAAATGAAAAGAGGAAAAAAATGAAAATACATAGTGTTTATTCAGTGGTACAGTTGAAATAAATAATTTAATTGGTTTTAAGTTCCAGTCAATCCCCATTTGCTTGGTAATTACTTTGATTCATTTTTGATTATGGTATGTGATAGATTCACTTTGACATCATGTGATTTGCACTTGGTTCTAATAGTAGGCGATAATTATGAACTAAATTTTTCTAACTTCCATCAATTCTTTGTACATTTCTCCCCTGAGACATCCCACTTAAAATATGAAGTGGTTTATAATAAAAGTCTAAATCTTAGAAGTGCCTACTTTTTTTCATGTAAGGTCAAAGTCACCATTAATGTCAGAGTAAATTTAGCAAAAAAGACCAAACAAATGCATACAAAAGAAACTGTCTTCAAAAAAGACAGGAGACCTTGATATATTTCTCCAAAATGTATTTAGAAAGTCAACACAAATGCAGAGGTAATCTTAGATTTTGCAGGAAATTTCTAGAATCCTCATCTCCTTTGGACTGGGAAGAGTCAGCAATTTTGACAACAGTCAGGAGGCTAATAAGAAGCTGGGGAGTGGGCTCCCGAGGTTTCTTTCTGGACACCAGGCGTGAATTAGTGAGGTAAACACAGCTCTGAGCATCAGCACATCTAGAGGCAAAATGAAGGTTATGTAACACTCTCCCAACAGGTTGAGGCTTAATCAATGTTTGTTAACACTCTGGTTCTTGAACAGTGAGTTACTGGATATGCAAACCATTGTCCACTGCTTCCTCTGCAAAGTGTTTGCATTCCTTGCCTCTGTCTAAAAGTCAGAGTCAAGGCTGAGACAACTGTGACATTTCTCCAGCTGAGAACAAAATTTCAAAGGAATGGATGGTTCAGAAATCAACGCCCAGGGCACCATCCACAATGAGAATCTTAGCAGCCCGACTGGACTCTTTCCCAGCCGAAAGGGAGAGTCATAAAATAGTCAAGAAGCAAGCCGAAAGTATGGCTCCGTATGAGAGCGCATGACCGCATTCTTTGTTCAACAGTCATCGGATTCCTGTGACAAGGGCTCACACATTAAAAGTCTGCAGAGAAAAGTGCCCATTTTGAAAATGACGTCGCAGCACCATTGGCTTGGTCTAGAAACTAGACAAAAGATGCAATATTCCTCCATACTCATCTACCACCAAAGCTTGGAAATTTGGAGTCACTATTAGCAAAACATGAAAACATGTCTAGTAATTTAAGGTGTTCAGGGGTGTGTGTATGTCTCTGTGTGTGTGTGTGTGTGTGTGTGTGTGTGTGTGTGTGTGTGTGTGAGTGAGAGAGAGAGAGAGAGAATGAGAACACACAGAGGGAGGGAAAATTCTGGACAAACTATTTTGAAAGTTTATTTTTCATTTTTTTGGACTAGCACTCATCTTTCCTCATTATATTAGCTAAAGAACACAGGCTGGTCTTCTTACCATTTGAAAAAATAACAAGATCCTTTTCCACAGAAGATTCTGATATTCCTCCTAACAAAGCTTTGAATGACTTGGGCAGAGGGCACTCTGGTCTTCCATGCACAGGAAGGACCCCCAAATTATCTGACCTAATAGGTCACCAGTGCCCACTTCATAAGGCCTGACCCGAAGGACGTGTGATGGGGTCCTCGGAGTCTGAATTCTCGGACTTCAGAGCCGACACTGAAAGCCAGCCACCGTGGGAGGGTGCCGCTCTCCAGACAGGTGCAGCAGCAGCGCCCGCCTGACGGGGTGGCCCTGGATGCAGTGACTTTTGACTCTCAGTCTCACAAAAAGTGCCACCTTCAGTACAAACTAGTTTAAAAGTCAAGGAAGTACTGCAATTCCAATTCCATCCACACGAACTGCCACGGAGCAATGGTGAGCGGCGCGATCAGTAATTAAAACCTCAGATCAGAACGGGAGTCCAGTCCTGGTCCCCTCTGCTTTCTGCTTCTCACAAAGCAAAGCGAACTGAGAAAAAAGAACCTCGACCCAGCCTCTTTTACCCTCTCTCCCCTCCACCGTGAATGAACACACGTCTTCAGCAAATCGAGCTCTGCGTAATTCCACAGATGCATCTTCTCTGTGTCCCCGTGACTGCCCCTCCACAGACGGACACGTCAGCGCGTTCCCGTGTCAGGGATGTGGTCTTATTCCTGACGGAGATGCAGTGTCAACAGAGCCTTAGGATTAAAGGCAGACACGCTTCAGTTCAGGGTCTTCCCTGAGGAACTCTGATGTGAAAACTCCTTTTGTTTACTTTCTCATCCTACAGAAATGTCTGGACCACCTACTAAATTCATCGTCCATGAAATTCTTGGGGAGAGAAATCAAATTGCTCAGCATCTGCATTCCCTCTAGACTTCATGCATTTGTATCATATCCCCCGCACCACCTCGTCTGGCCTGCACAGAGTTTACTACCCTTCTCGCCATCCCCCGAAGTCATGATGTATAATCGGCTTTCTCACTCATGGAGGGCTCTGGGACTCTGCTCCAGTGAACGGGGGCACTAGGTAGATGGCAGTGACTTTGCATTTTATTCTTTGGCATCAACGACAAAAAGCCTTGTTCAGGCTTTCACATGAGGGGCATCAGAGCTCACCTCTCTTTCTTAATGGGAAACTCTCCCTCATATGGGTCTCAATCAGAACAAGACCAGCCAGACGGGCCGGATAGAAGGAGGCGGGTGGGGTCTCCCCACCCTAGGAGGCCTTTTCAAGATGGTCACAGTGCTCCTGACAACAGTATGGTCTGATGGAAATGGGCAAAGCCTGCGCTGGGTTGTTTTTTGTTTTTTTTTTTTTAAGGTGTAGGCAGGAATGAAGGAGAGTAGGCAGACAGGCAAGGAGAGAGGACACAAGAAGCACTTTAATTAATTTTATTTAGTTGTTCATTTTGGTTGTTCCATAGACCCTGGGATGTGAACCTGGGTCTCTAAGATTACACAAACCCTGCCAGTCGGAGGCGGCAGACCCACAGCCAGGAGTTCCTGTCCCAAGATTTTCAGAGTGAGAAGGTGGAAGAGGGCAACTGCTCTCCTTCCGAGAGAGTAGAGAATAGGAGTTATTTTTTTCCCCTCCAAATAGATTTTGAGCTATAGAAAAACATCTGAGATCACGGCAGAGTTGAAGATTATGAGTAAAAAAATGAAAAGCTCCTGTCAGGGATACCATTGTCTAAATTCATATCCTTTTACCCTTTTTGTTCATGTGAATCACTCTGTAAGTCTAGGCATCTAAAGCTATGTGACACGATCAAAGATCACTTTAAAGCACTCATCCGCCCAATGCTCGTGGCATGCTCACTGGGGTCTTTGCAATATTAAAAGTGTGTAATTTGTTTATGGGGGATGTTATAGAAGGATTCTGCACTGTGCAGAATGTGGAAGGATGACTTTTGTCCTCAGATACACTTTCCCTGCCATAGTCCTCAATGCTCTGAGGGCTTGTGTGTCAGACACCGCTGTGGATTATTCAACTTCTCTAATTTATCCTTCACCACAACTCTCTGAGACGAGTGCCTTTACTATTTCCACTTCACTGATGAAGACATGGAGAACCAGAGTTGGGGAATAAATTGTAAAAGGATCCATAGCTAACAAATGGCAGATTGGGAACATTTTTTTTTTAAAAGCTTAATACTCAGAATACTTATCTTGATCATTTTTTCTTCGTTTCCAGCGAGTCACCACCAAAATCAATCCTTACTATGTTTGCCTACAGTAAGCCAGTGCTTCTAATTTTGAAGCTGTAAGACCTTAAAATGTAGGTTCAGGGTTGATCTTAAAGAACAGATACACCGTAATAACTTTGGCTAAGATTAACGAGCACTCATTGGGATTTCTGGCTCAGTTTTTTTTTTTTTAATTCAGAATTACAGAAAAGTTGACACAAAGCTCCAATGAATGTCCATGTTTTTGACCTGTAACCAAGATAAGCATTTTGATATTCAATTTTTTTTATTCCCTCTCTGCCTTCTTTCTTTCCTTCTCTCTGGAATTGCTCCCCACTGAATCCTTTGAGAGTCAGCAGTCGGCACCATGAGAGTTTATTCTTAAATAGCTCCCCTAAGAACCCACCACATCACGTTCTCCAGGTTTACTGAGGTGTAACTGACAAAACCGTAAGATGCTGAAACTGTACAATGACATCATGTTCCCCCAAAGAACAACTTTTTACTTACGTAACCACAAGGAAATTAAAAAATCGGATATTGATACAAAACTATCATTTTCTATATAGTCTAAGGGTTGCACTAATATTCTCAGGGCCATGCATTAGGAGGGAGGGCTGTCGGCTTCCCCGGTAAATGTGGTATTATTAAGAGTGATCATCTGGTTTCCCTGGTATAAATGTTAAGACATCATTTTATTTTGCACATAGTAACCTCAGGGAACACATGGAGACTATATAAATATTTTCTCCAATAACTTTTCACCCAGTCCTCAGAGCACACAGTGATGAAACGTGACGGAATCCTTTTTCATAATGATGGTTACATAATGCCTGAATTCTGAAACCTCAATAATCTGCCGATTTCTTTTCTTCAAGGATCCCAACCCACTTACTCAACCCTCTGCAAAACGTCAGAGCGGCGGGGATGGATGCCATTCTGGAAAGACGAAGTTTCTGCAATTTTCTCAGAAACAGAAGCCAATGACAGCTCATCAAGCTATTCCTGAGAATTTATCATCAGTTCCAGAAAGCATGAAGGCAGGAGGAAAAACATGAAATTAACCACTTATTTTGGAGGAGGGAAATTGTCAGGTTAAACCTGGCTCCCTCTCTTCAGTCACATCACAGATTGAATAATGAGACATCTCTCTCTCTCTCTCTCTCCCCCCCCCCCCCCCCCCCAAGGCTAAAAATACCGTGCTGATCAGATTAGGGGCACTTTCAACCTCTGCAGAATGCACTCCATAGTAAGGAGCCAGAGTTCCTTTCAGACATTCTAAATTGTACCATTTATTGATCTCTAAACCGTTCTATTTTGTTGTAGCATTTTTCACCTGGAAATGAATAAAAAATGAAAAGCCCTGGTTGAAATCCATTCTCCACATTGATGTCAGACTGCCTTTTCAAAAATAGACATCTAAATACATTATCCTCATTGGGTAAAATCTTCCTGCAGACTCTCCCACCTCCACGTCACACCATGGGCCTCTCGGCCAGCTGCTCACAGATTTATGTCTTACATTTCATTGTCAAACTCCATGCTGTCCTTTTCTCCAGGCCAACATGTTTTCCCCTTTGCCTGTGATTTCACCCACCCCACCCCCTTCATCAGCAAGGACTTCCAGTCTGTGAGCCGCAGCCCTAACTACTGCAGTTTCGGGGCGAGCATGAAAGGGAACAGGTTGCTTCTCTATATCTGATCGTCTATAAAATGGTGATCAGGGCAGTAACATTCGCACAACCATCCACCCCTCTCTCTCCATCAACCCAATCGTAACTTGATTAAGATGTAGCAGGTCTGTACCCACCTGCCATCACCCCCAAGACAGTGTCACCGTCTGCTGTGGGGTCACAAGGCCCAGAGTTAGCTGTGCTGCGGTGGTCTTTATGTCCAATTCTTCGACGCACCTCTGACCAGGAAGGCAGGTGACAGGCCTGCTCGATCTGTCTGTCTAGCATCTAGCTCAGCGGTCCATGCATGTTTGAGGAATTAATGCCCGAGATCGTGCGTGTGCTGTGTCAGACAAGCTGACAATTCACTAAGGAGCATCTGCTGGGTGAGGACAAAGAGTGATGTGCCAGCACAGTGACTGAGGTCTTTGAAGGAGCTTTCATGTCCATCATGACACCAAGGTTCTCGTGATCTGGTTATTTGTCAAATATATAGATAAACCGCTTCCCTTTCTAGGGAAGCCCCTTTTTCGTCTGTAAAATGAAGATCAGCACCATGTGAGCTGAGCCTTCTCCTTTACCAGTCACTGAAATGTTGACTAAGAGAAGGAAAGAGAAATACCAATATCGTATGTATGCATGTGGGTCTAGTTGAGCTGGAAAGAGAAGAAAGCCCACCCGCATGGCCAGGTTAAGCTGATGGTTGGCACTGAGACCACAAATGTGCTGTCTTGGGGGACACCTGTGGTATCACCAGGTTCCCCATCTGCAGCTGTGCCCAGGGCACCAGGGGGCTGAGGCAGGGGAGACGTGTGAATAGAACATAGGCACAGAGAGTCTACACCTGGGAAAGATGGGAAGGGGTGAACACCCTGGCAGGACAAGTGTTCAAGATGCGCGTTCTCTCACAATTGCAGGGGGAAGGCACAGAGGGCTCCATCATGTCCTGTCGATGTCCCAGCACAAAGTCCAGAAGCTGTATTTTATCTCCTATAATGAAAGGGGCTGTGTGGACCTGACTGATGGGAAGATGGTGACCTGAGGAGAGTCCTAGATGATATGGGTGACGTTGCTGGCATCTCAAGGGCCCTTACCATAATTATACAGGCCAAACAAAGAGCAGAGCAAGGCAGCATGATGAGCCAAAATGGAGGAAGATGCCTGACGGTGTGGGCTGTGGGGTTTAACACGGGAGAATGGGCCACAGCTGGGTAACAGGCACCTCCTGCAGGTGGAAAAGGTAAAGCACCAACATTCCCCAGGGCGGAGCTCAGCCCGAAGCCTTACTGTAGACTGTCAGCACCTCCAGAGAGGACTGCAATGCTGTTTCAGCCACTGTGTCTGCAGGGCCGCTGAGTAGCAGTAAGAAACCAACGCTCAATGCACAATGAACAGAGGTTGCTTCAGTCTGCCCAGATGGGGCTGCACACCGGCCACTTAAGTGGAGGTGCAATGTTAACACAATGCCAAACCCATTGCATCATGGAGAACCTGGCAGAAATGAATTCAAGCTTTCTCTGGAGGGACGTGTCTGGCACCCTGAGAAGCGATCACTCTCATCATTAACACAAATGCTGGGAAGTTTTCACCACACAAGAGAAATCAACAACAGGAAAAAACATGAGCTGTAAATGAGAGCAGGCATACAAAGAAATAAGAATGATGGATTAATTGGAAAGACATGACAAATATGTATTTACATTTATAGAAATTAGAGGTATTTTGTTTGTAAATGTATACATTTTGAGGGCAAAGGGAATTTTCTGTTAGAAAGAACACTTCTAGATTTTAATAGGTGTGATGCTAACAACACAGACAGGGAAATGAGATAGGTAGTTGGAGAGAAGATAGATGGATGATAGGTAGGTAAATAGATGACAGATGACGGATGTCAGATATATAGATAATAGATGAAATAGTAATGTATGGATGTTGGATAGATGATAGGTAAGTAGACTGATGATAAGTTTATGGATGGATGAATAGATTGATAGGTTAGTGACAGACGGCAGATATATGATAGATGGATGCATGGTAGGTAGGTAGGGGAGTAGATGACAGATAGATGCAGACTCATCAATGGTACTAAATATCCATGTACATCCTTGGATGTAAATTACAATTCTATAAAAATAAAGGAATACATCATAATGGGGTATTAAATATTAAATTAGGTTTTAAAAGTAAATTCATGAATTAAAAGTCAAATTCTGAGGAAATCACACAGACTACCAAAGATTATGCTGAAGTAGCAAACAAAGTGAAACTGTCAGGAAACATGTCAGAGAGACAAAAGTGGGCATGTAAAAGGTCCTGGGAAGGTGAGCATAAGATGCGCTATTTACAAATAGAAATGGACAAGAATTTTTCAGATTAGATCGAAAGATGTCTTCTGAAAAAACAAGGCATCATGAATATGGAGAAAGTTCAGTGCAAACCAAGCCTCCAGCAGTCACCTTCTGGTGCAGGGGAGAACACCACCCAAGAGGCAGGTCTCTGACAAAGACGTCACAGTGGGGCTGACAGCAGAAGTTATTTGTAGTAACGGTGACTTCCAGGAGAGCACAGGACATTCTGATCTGCCATGGTGCTGATGGGGTCCCGGTGGTGAGAGGGAGCCCTCTCTCCTCTGAGGCCTGCCTTCTAAGTGGCTTCGGTTCCTTTCAGTGTCCCTGTGCCCTGTCCTCGGAGCACACTCAGAGGGAACCATGCCCAGATCCAGGATTTTGGGCGCTAACAAGCTTAGCCATAAGCAGGGGACAAAGTTGGGGAAACACAAAACCAGGGAGAATAAATGGTAGATGCTCTGGGGCCACTGCACAGGGACCTGGGGGCCAGGGTGAGGATTTTATAGGTGATAGGTGATTCCACCCTGGCAAGTCTACTGCAGGGTTAGGTTATTGGTTAGAGGAAAATGTAGCCACCCAACAGTATACGGGGGACACAAGGACAGAAACATGGAAGAGGAAGAAGCTCTGCTGGCCACATGCTCTCAAGTGGAGGGACAAGGAGCAAGTCACAGTCCTGACCTCCCATGAGTCTGGGGGAAGGAATGGAACACAAGCACTTCATTCCTGCTCTTCTTTCTGGGAAACCATCCCGGTAGGAGCCATCTTCTGTTCTGAGCACTCAGGAGAGCCTGCCCCTTTGCAAAGGGCCCAGGAGACTAACGCTGCCCAGCTAGGCGAGTAGTGGATATACAAATCCCTGTAATTCAGGAGGCCTGGTGAGCACTCCAGAACAAATCTATGCTGTGCTGTTCCCCTTATCGGGATTTAGTGCTACATTTCCCTCTCTGTTAATCTGATAGATATGCCTTTCAGATGCTTGTGAACTTTGTGGGGAAAGAAGGGCATTGTTCTTAAGGCCCCTAAAATCTCCAAAATCTCCAAACGTGTTTCTCGGAATATCTAAGAACATCTAATATTCTAGTTAAAAAATCAAATGAACTGGTTAAAATCCACCAAGTATAATTACACTAACGCTCTTCAAAATCACCTCAAGAATACTTGCTATGCCAACATATTTTTAGATGGCATGAAAAAGTTGAATTTATATCTAAGGAATGCATTTGATTAACTTTTCTTTGTTTTTTAACTACCATACAAGTATGGAATGGTTAAAAAAAAAAAAAAAAAAAGGATACTTCCTAGGTAGAAATTGCTTCTATCTTTTTAACTCTTAATTTTTCTGAACAAGCCCATGCACAAACCTAACTCCTGGTGTCACCTGGATGGCTAAAGACAGAAGGCAAGTGACAAGATGTACATTTCAGCTATGCACCATGATCACCCTCTGTGCCATTTTCCAGTGGCTGATTCCTGGGTTTAACTTGAAGCTTTTCTTATTAAATTACTCTGGAGGCCAAAATGTGCTACTTGCAGACCAGAGATACATAAAAAATAGATACATACCACTAAAAAAGCGAATGTTTTGAGGAGTTTATTCAACCAACCTGCATTTATTGTATATATCACATCTGCAAATATATAGTGATTTAATACAGATCGACTTGGGACTTGCTCTCCAGGACTCTGATGCCCAGTAGAGAAATATGGGGCATGTATGTAAGGGAGACTGAAAAGAAGCATTGCTACCCAGGGTTTATCTCGAGCCCTAGGTCAGTGAAAATTCACCATGCTAAAAACATAGAGCTGTTCTAGTCAGCTGGAACCTGCAACCCAGATGGCAGACCCCAAACTGCTCAGGAAAGACGCTATACGACCTAGCACTGTCTGTGAAGATGGAGAACTCTGTTTCCCAGAAGACGCAAGATATGCCCTCCAAGCTGCCTGAGAAGCCCCTCAACAACAGAAGATCCCTTCCAAGTTAAGCTGGAAAAGCTACATGTGAAACTGGAAAAGTATCCCTGTTTCCCAGAATCCCAGAGCTTAGAGCCCCTGGGAAACTAATATATACCCTGTCTCCCAAAGCTAACTGAGAAACTGGAAAAATACCCTGCATCCCACTCACCTGCCACCCTCATCCAGCCTTATATAAACCCCAATCCCTGGCCATCAGATGTTGATTCACCTACTAGAGTCTCGCCTCTCTCTCCTTTGGAAAGTGAATAAATCTTTCTATGCTTGTTCACAAAGCTTTCCATTGCTCATTTACTTGTGAATTCTTTCATACCCACCCCTCACCTTATAATGTAGGTAAGTACTTAAGAGAATTTTTATGAAAGCCTTTGATAATTTAGACAAGGATTGGGTTAATTTCTACTGATTCTTGAAACAAAAATCCCTGGGGAAGAAGCCATGTTAGAAATGATCAGGTAAAGGATCTGTCAATTTTAGACATTCACGGATGAGTATGAACAGTTGATTATGATGTTGAGGAGGATTTCAAATCATCTCCTATTTGGGTTGCTCTAAAATTCCTGAGGCCTTTCTTTCTCTAGAAAAATAGTATCCTCCTATTTTTGGCACTATTTCTGATGTCTAGATTCTGGTCTGGATTTAAATGTCTTCTCTCTAGAGAAATTTTATCCAAAAAAATTACATTTTTCCCCTAAAACCTTAGAGAATTTACAGAACTTCAATTAAACTCTGCTTTAGAATAAGGTCATATTACTATAGAAAATATTATCCATCAGTAATATTTCAAACTTTTCCAATAATGTTTACTTTATCTCACATGAAAAAGTAGTAATGGCTATTATCATTGTTTCTCTATTTCAAATAGAAAAGTAAGATATACAGAATCAAGCAATTCTTTAATATTATTAATTTCTTTGGGAGTTGCTGAGATTCACCAGTGTTTGTTGCAATGCCTCCCAAGCCTGTGGGTATTCCCCTTCTTTTAGCATCATTCGCTTGAAACTTCACTCTGGGTAAATTGGTTCAACTACCTTTGAATGGAAAATCAAAGTAATAATAACTCCAGTGAAAGAGAAGTTAATATCTCCCTCAAAAGAGAGAAAAAAAAAAAAAGAGTTCTAATAAGTAATCCAGGGCTGGTATAGGCAGTTCCATAGTCATCAATTAAGGACCAAAACATTCATCATTTTCCTCTATTACTCAAGCATATTGCATTTATCATTCAAGATGACCACTAGGTCCACAGTAGCAAAGAGAGCGCCAGCCATCCAGTCTGCATTCCTGGCAGCAAAAAGAAGGAAGTGGAGTGTAGGATAAGAAAGCCCATTTTCTGCTGAACAATCCAGTCTTAAAGAGAATTCTCAGAAATTCCCCCAAATACTTCTGCTTATATCTCACTGGACAAAACTGAATCACATGGCCATGTTAGAATTAAACTACAGTTTTAAATACTGGTATTCCGTCATTCCAGAACAAAGGAAGAAGGGATATTGTTTGGAAGGATCCGTTTCTTCCATGGTCACCATGCAGCACTTAAAAAACAACAATAAAGCCACAGTGCTGGATTCCTGAACACGAGTTTGCAGGATGGGGTTTCTAGTTGAGGAGAAGACATGTCTAGGTCTGAGTGTGGTCTGGTTCTCCTGCTTTGTAAAGTGGAGGACGCTAGTGACTAGTATCTCAGGTATCCCCAGCTGTGAAGTTTTAGGACAGCAAATGGTGTTTTCTGACACAGGAACCATCCCCAAGTCTGAGACCCATCTAGTTTAGGCTCTGCACAGGTATCAGAATTTTTCCCTTTAAAGAAAGGGGAACAAAGACCAAGAACAAGAAAAAGAAGTCTCCTTGGAAGGTGAGTGTGGATGGCAGTGTTCTCATCTTGGTACCAACAGAAAAAAAGATCCTTTGTAGACTATCTTCTTGATACCCTCGAGGTGGGGGGATGGAAAGTCACCATTAAAAGAAAATAATCATACCTACAATGTAAGAGCTTTAAGATAGTAACAGAAAACCGTGCCGCTGTTTATAAAGAACAAGCAAAATATTCAATCAGTAAAAACAGTTTTAATGCCCCCAGGGTAATCAATTTTTTTATGTTCAGAAAATTAAATGACTGTAAGTATGTAGCCATCAAGACTTTGTACCATTTTCCTATAAAACCTGGTAGATTGAAAAGACTAGAGACAAGACCACTTGAACTACAAACTGTCGCCTGCCAGCTTTGTTAATTAGGGTACCGGCTTGTGGCTCTTTGTAAGCATTGCCAAGGAAGAAAGCGAATCCAAGTTTCTCTCTTTCCTTTCTCTCTTGCCTTTATTGCAGTGTCTGAAATGGAAGAGCCCAGAGTGTCATAAAGAGGAATTAGAAAATTACGTAGGAAACTTAATAATGAGCCAAATGGCTAGGATTTTTCTTTCTAATTATTTCATCAAAAAGGAAAAAATATCTATGAAAGACAATATGGTCACCGATGTATCTGAAAAAATATGAAGAAGAAGTGAAATGAATGTTATTTGGAGTTCTGGGGCCTCTAAACCTATATCCTGGAAAATGTTGTCTCTGTTTCTGCTTCTGCAGATTTGAGATGGGCAACCAGGCCCAAGCCCAGCCCCTTGCCCCCTGTCCCCACCTACAAGGGGCCTGTTAGGAGGAATGCCTATAAAAGACAGGCTAGAATAAAAGTGTGTATAATGCATCTTTTGCAAAGCATGAGTCACATCAAATTCACACAGTATGCATTAAGTAACTACTGTAGGCAAAGCCCTCTTAAGAATGCAGAGGCTACATTTCCTGTCTTCAGGGAGATATGAGTCCAGTTATTGCTGAATACATTGAGAAGGGTGCCATGAGAAACTGCTGAAAGACAATCAAAATCAAGATAACCCGATCCGCCTGAATTTTCTGATTCTCGGTTGGAGAAGAAGCTGCTGAAGACCTGAAACAATCCTTGTGTAAGCTTATTGTACAGATTTATGTGACAGAGCAAACACCAGCGAAATGGTTCAAGAATCATCACAGAGGAAACCAGCATGTCATAAATCCACGGCAGGCAACCTCTGCCGGATGGAAGGGTCACCCGATTCCACACACGGCGAGCGTCCAGTCCTCACACAATTTGGATTCTGGAATTATAGGCTCATTTGAAGCATGTCCATCACCCTGAATTCCCAAGGCCGTAAATACTAAAAGTACAACTAGATGATATTTAAACACATCTGAAATGACAGGTTGGACGAGGCAGTTCAACCTACACAATCCAAAGTTTAAAAAATGATTTTTAGAGCCTGTGAGGGTCCAGAAAACGCAGGATCAGTCTTATTACACAGAAGCACCAGCACCTCATCTGTTTTCTCCCTGGTATTTTATTGTCAACATGCTTCCCTAGTTACACTATTTTTCTTTTAAAGAGACTAAGTCTCAATAAAGAGCATCCACTAGATTCAACAACGCTTAGTACTCACCCATGTGTGTGAATACGTGTATTTCAGTTTTCACATCATTGCTTGAGCCCTGGGTGTGTAAGGTACTTGGGAAGGAAGCCAATTAGTAGAGAGATTTTTGAATCTGTTACTTTTTTATAGTTTCTTTCTTTGATTTTTAGAGGTAGATAATTTTATGGATAACGGTACATGGAGTCAAGTAAGAGTGTCGATCCTGCAGTGTTGCTTTTCTGACTCCCTCCCAGACCTACACAACTGTGGTGCAGAGGGTAAAAGAGAGATCAGAAACAATCTCCACTCTTCAACGGATTCTACTGATTCTCCAGATTGAGTGACTGGTTGGCGCTCTGAAGAAGTGTACTTCTCGTGTTCATGAAGAACCAACCTCCCTGGAAGCCTTCACTGCCTTCCTTACATCTTCTTTAATGGACAGGTAGTGAGGATGGTGGCATCAGAAAAGCTAGAGCCATGCTAGGAAAACTGACTCCATCTTTAACATATGTCTGTGTTTCAGTGTGAGCTCTATCTTACTAAAAACCCTTTTCATTTGCTAAAGTAAACAAAAGAGATGAAATGAATTGTAAGTGCAACACAGGTTCCTGGGTGCCAGTTACTTTCTGTACCTTCCTGTAAGGACTGGTGCTCGGCATACAGCTAGGACTCTGTGTAGCAGTTGTGTGCTGGTGTAAAACGGAGAGGGCTGGCAGTTCGCTCCGTGCCTGGACAAAAGCATTTTTGAAAGACCCCCCAGTCTAAACAACACACCTTGAAGACTGGCTTCTGGAAAGCCAAGCTGGAGAAGATGAATAAAACCCACATGACTTACAGCCAGATCCTCAGCAAAGACACAATTGGTGCCTCCCAAGGAATGACCTGGATACCAGGCAGGGCTTGCCTACAGCTGGAGACGGCTCCAGTGGTCACTGGACAGGCACCACGGGCATGGGCATGGGTACAAGGGTCTTCTGCATAGACCAGGTGCAGACGTGGAAAGCACGTGGCCACTCAGACGTGCCCGAGGAATGGCAGGGCCCTCAGCACCAGGTGCTGCTTGGACAGGGTGTCTCCAACCCCTCACAAAAGTCCCTGGTGTGTAGCTCAAATTTTTTCTTTCTCTTGCCCTGTAAACAGAGCTGGCAACGCTCTTGCTCATGGCTTTTCGCTTTCCTGGCCAACATAGATAATCATTCTAATTCTGTTTCAGCAACCTCTGCCTAGGGAACCAGCATCTGATCTAGAATGACTTTCACATTCCGCCATTCACCATTTGCCTCTGCAGGTGCTGGAGTTTATAGACATACATCAGAGCAGACCAACTCTATATTTTACACCACACACATTATTTTTACAGTAAAGTTCAAATAGGCTCTAGGTCAAATAACCAATATTCCTTAGAGTATTGCTAGTTTCTCTGAAGTTATTCCCTACATTCCTTGTAGAAAACATAGAAAACAAACATGTAAAGTTGGAAGGGGGGAAAAGGAGAGTGAGGGAGGCAAGAAAAAAATTTAAGATTAAATTCCATCATTTTCCTAAACAGCTATGTGGCCTTTTCTAGCACTAACAATACGCCTGGTATAAATAGCTTTAAAATGTAGCCGCCTTTAGAGAAGGGATTCCTAAGAGTGATGGACACAGGTATCTTTATTTTGGAGAGGGAAGTTCCAAAATGTATAGATAATCCTCTCCTGATGGACACAGGAGATTCCTTTTCAACCTCTGCTCATTTCATAGACTATGTCACTTTGGAAACGTCCTTCATCTCTTACTTGAGCTATAGGTCAGGGGAAATCATCCAGCAGCAAACACAAGTCTAAGATAAAGGGGTGGCAAAATGAACTTTGGGAGTGGGACTGTGGGGTTCCTTCCTTCAGTTGCCCTTCCCCTCAGTTTCATTCAAAGTTCAGAAAATGGATGAATGATGCAGGCCCATGTGTCACTCAAATGATGGTGGGACTGGGGAACAGCCTTAAATCACTATGGCGACTGCTAGGAGATAGACTATAATAATTCTAGAATGCTTAAGCCGCTAATGTCTTTTATTGAGAGGGCAAAAATAATTTTCAACAAGTTTCTTATCCTCTCAAGATTGGCAAGAGCTCCCAAGTGATCCCTTAAACCAAGCTACTTCAATATTTCACCGAAAATAAAATGAGTCAATGAATGCTAATGTGGAAAAGATTTCAACATACAACTCATAGAAAAAAAAAAATTGCAAAAACAAAGTAAGGCTTGATGCCAGGAAAATTCTGATGGAAATCGGCACGTCTCTGCTGAGCAAGGCAAAGATGAATGATTTGGATTCTATTGTATTATTTATCATTCCTTTTTATCTAAGATTCTAGATTATCTATTATTAAAAATGGAGCCTGCACTCAATTTAAATAACATTATGTTAGTTGCTTTCCTCACTTGTAAACATTCATTTCAGCTGAAGGGGTGGACATGCACGAACTAAGAGTGGATCTGGCATGGCCATGGAAGGCTTTGGTGCCAGCCCAGAAAGTACCGACCTGCTTTGTACATTGTTCAAACAAACTTGAACTTGGGTTTAATGGTTAAGCCCCTGCACCTACACATCTTAGGTCATCACCCATGGCTGTTCTTGAAGGCTAAGGCATTGTAAAATGGGCTCTTTGGCTAATGCCCAAGGAAGTTCATCTGTGTTAGGAATAATGAGAAATATTTTAGTTGCTGGGGGTGTCTGTCGCTGAGGTACACACAGAAGGGGTAACAGGAGAAACCAGAAGTGTCTTTTAGTCTGCGTTCACCCACCACTTTGCTGAACCTGTTCTCTGGGTACAGTCTCAAATTAACAGAGACATCATTTAACTCTATAAACACATTTTCATGAACAAATACAACCTACTAATAGAGGGCATTTGTGTTTGTAAAAAAAAAAATTTAATTTGCTACCAAACGCTAGCATTGTTTCCAACTCTCTGCATGTGGCAAATCTCATGCAGCTTCAAAACTGAAAGAAGAATATAAAGAACAGTATCTCAAATGTTCCTAGAATTACAGCAACATCAGAGGAGACACTGTATCAAGGCAGCATCTAGATAAAGGCTTTTGAACTGTCTTGAAGTCATAGAATCTTCCCTATGGAAAAAAGGGGGCAAGTGCTAAGAGAATTTTTCAGTGTTTGTGTGCATTTGCATTACAAATATGTAGACACATTTATGTCAGTTGGAAGGAGATAATCTTTGGTAAATTATATCTGAAAGTGCTGATATAATCTACAGACAATAAGATTAACTGAGAAAATCTCCAAGACAAGAATTATGTGATTAATCGCTCGGGTCCCTTGGAAAAACATGATTGTAGAGTGGATGGATGGATGGAGGGATGATGGTTTGCTAGGGTGGTTGATGGCAGGTAGGTTGGAAAAAAGAGGATGGTTGTTACAAAGATGCAGCTTTGCTTCCTGCTGCATCTTTAGGTGACATTTAGACCACACCCCAACCCCACACTGTAAAGTCCCGCACAAAGAGACCACACCAGTGGAGCTCTACGTCCAGAAGTCAAAAGAAGCACATTTACAAAGAAGCCCAGCAAGGAATGGGCTTGGAAGTAATGTGCTTACACAAACTAAAACTATTTTTACATTAGAAATTTCACCAAGTAATTGGCTACTCCCAACAAACAAGTGCCCTGAAAACTGCAGAGGCAGTGTTTGCACACTGAGTCCTGCGCACCCCCAGTCATGCCTGCTGAGCTCCACAGGAGGACTAAAGAGAAGCTGGTCCCCGTCATTGTCACAGCAACACATTTTTATCTGATTGATAAACAGAGAGGATCTCACAGCTTAATCTTTACAAAGAAAACAAGCAAACACAAAATCTAAAAGCGGTTCTTTACATAGCCCTGGAATTTCATGAAGTAATACTTTGGGGCAAACAAAAGCCCTACTTTTAAAATCAGCAAAACTCCAGATGATGCTCTGATAAGAGGATTGACCTGTTCAAGTTTCCTCACCACTCAAATTAAAGCTGAGCCATTCCTCACTGCACCAAGTGAGAGAGCGAGGGGGAAGAAAACAAAACCAATCATGTGAGCTGAACAAGACAGGTTTGGTATGCAGGCAAACAGATACATATCGGACACACATTTCCGGTTTTTAAGGTGGATTTTTGTATTTTATAAGTGAAAAAAGGTGTCCAACGGTTGGGTTTCCATAGTCAAACTGTGTTACATTTGTCTGCGAGACCTGACTTGGTGGCCCTGTTCATGCATTTAGTGATAATGGCTCCTCAGAAGCACAACTGCTTTTTACGATGCATCCAAGAATGCAAATGCTTCCCTTGTTTGATCATAACCAGATGTTTATTAATCCCTTCCCTTAGAGTCAACCTGAGAGGGTCCTGGGCAGAGCCTGGTCTCAGGCAGCCCCAGCAGGGCATCGGGGTCGTGCCTCGGTGTCTCCGCTGACACAACCTCCCCGGGCAGCAGCTGAAGGAAGAAGATCAATGTCATGAGGTGAGTGCTGGCATCAGGTCCCACCAAAAGCCTCAGGTCCCATGGGGGCCAGCATCTCTTGGAACAATTCCACTGGAGTAGCTGCCAGCACCCTGCCAAGAGTGACTGCATTCCAGGGAGACTCACAGTCTCACAGCCCCACTGAGGATATGGGGTCATCAATAGTTCTTCTTCATGTAGATACAACATACACAGTGCAGGTTTTACCAGGACAACAACAGACAAGCAACAGAAATGCATTTCCTGTCTTACTGGATTCACAGCGGGATGGAGCGAGAATAACAGGAGGTGTGATTGAGGTCAAAGGAAAAGTACATTTCTACCTCGGACGGGCATCCTGACCCAGTCCCTTCAGACCCCGTCTCCTCTAGGTGAGGAATTTAGTTAAAATAATGAGCACTGACAGCTGCCGGCATCTGATCTTAGGCAACTGATGGCAAGTTCTTAGAAATCCCATTTCCCCATTCTGTTAACATCCATTAGACACGAAGAAAACTTTGATCCAAACCTCAGTCACCTAAAACCACGATGTGCCAGCGCCCCAGATAAGTGAGGAAATGCTTGCCCTGCAGCAGGGCAGCTAGGAGAACCGGTTCCAAGGAGCCTGTGGTGCAAGTTCAATTCTGGGCGAGCAATGCGGGGCTGATACCTGGAGTCGCTGTTGTTAACACCAATAAGCCTTGGAAAGGTTTACACGTGTTCATTTGTTGAATTAAATAGGAGAGTTTGAAAGTAACACACATTTCCTGAGTCAAAAAGAAATATATAAAAGGCAAAGGAAATGACCAGAGGTGGTCAAGTTATTTGAATATTGGTTTTCTTCATTCCGGAAACAAAAAGGAAATCTCTGTTCCTGTCGACAGTAAACGGGGAGAGAAAACACAGATGACGGAAAGGGCGGGGCTTTCTTGTGGTCAACTGCGGCGGGAAGAGGGAAGGGATGAGTAAGGTTAGACAAGGCCCTGCTTTGATAAGGGGTCAGGAGATACAGGGATTACGTACTTCCTTTCTTGGTAGGGAAATCATAATAAAGCCTCCCATTAAAGCTGTGATCGGGCTTTTATTAATCACAATGAATGATTAAATAGAACTAAGAGCTAAATAAGAAAAGACACTCATCTATCAGAGAACTTACATTGCTCATTCATTATTTTAAAAAATTAATGTAAGAGCTACTTTTATGGCATGTGTGAGAGGAGAGCTGGGAGCTGGGTGTTGGACTGATCTTCAGTGGTGCAGGAGGTCTCGAATGGACAGCCTCTGTACGCTGACCCTCTGCAACTGGGAGACCTGCACTGTGTCCTTTTCTGACTTTGAGTAATGCCTTTGCCTTCTTTAAAAAGCAAAGGGTCTTAAACCTATGCGTCCTCTATTGTATTTTCCATAAATACATGCTGACAGATGCCCCACCTCCCTTTCAGATACTGGCACAAAGCAGGGACCACGTCCAAGAGTGTACTTCAAGGAAGTGGATTTGCTATAAAACATCTGACTGCTGATAACCCCCCCTGTTAAGGCCCTGGTGATGATGGTGAAGTAACTTAAAAAGAGGTGGCACATTTCCACACAGGCTCCTGCCTGCTCTGGCCCACAGATGCCCCTCCCCGAGCAGCTGTTCATGAGCGTCCGGGACTTTGTGCTCCAGGGCCGTTGCCTGTGACAATGCAGCATTTTCACACAGCTCATTAGCTGCTGCTCCGGTTAGAACACTGATGGAAAGCGGTCCCTCCCCGAGGATTTGAGCTAAAACCAACCAATCCTGCTGTTGTTCAAAGCATCAGAGTCCTCCTCCACGTGCACAGACTGGGCCTGTCTTTGCTTGTGCTTTTCCCTTTATTAGAGTTCAAGAACTATGTTCCATTTATAAGACGTTTTCAAAGTCAGTCACAGGGCCTTGAGAAAACGGCCAGGTGGCTAACGGTGTGCCCTCACTGTCTGCCCACACTCACGGACTCCCCTCCATGCCTGCGAGACGGCATAAAGATACTCTCTTTGCAGAGTCCTGTAAGCATTCAGTTGCTTATGTATAGAAAGCTCTTATCACAGAGCTTTCAATTGTAACTATAAGCACTGAATTTTGTTAATGTAAGTGTAATTATAATCATTGCTGATCTCATATGAACATAAAGCTTGGACCAGCCAGATGGACCATCTTCCTGGAGTTCCCCAAACCCTAAAGTGTCATTTATATCCAAAGCTCCCATTTTTGGCCTGATCCCCCCGCCACTTATTTTTCTATGACCTCCCCCCACCCGACCCCTTCTAGCGGCAAAGGCTTTTGATAAGGGCAGTGACTGAGAAGCGGCAGTGTCTGCCCTACCTCTGCCCGGGGAAACCAGCCTCTGCCCGACTCTAAGTTCAGTTTCTGTTACATTTCATCTTATTTGTGTTAGCCTCATTTTTCAGGCTGTCAAAACGATTCCAAATCTTGGTTCTGGGTTCTATTCTATTAGTCATCCCTTCCAGCTGTGTCTTTCACACATTTGAAAGCATGTCTTCATCCCAAAAGCTGAAAAGAGGTTGATGAAGACCAGCCAAGAAAGATCTGTGCTCAGTCCCAGAGCTTCGCACAGAAATAATGTGGGCAACAGACCCCACAGGCCATGCCACAGACCCCATAGGCCGTGCCACAGAGATGAAAACAGTACTCACCAGGACACTCTCAACCACTGACTATGCTAAATATTATGATTTAAGGTTTTCTTTTGAACAGTTTTCTTCTCTATTTTGTAAGAGGAAGGCAGGAATGAAGGCAGGCAGGCAGGCAGGCAGGCAGGCAGGCAGGAGGCAACAAGGGAGAGAGAGAAGGAAGAAGCATTTTTATTTAGTTGTTTATTCTAGTTTTTATCCCCAGCCCCAGGATGCGAACTTGGGTCCTTGGTTAAATGTGGACTGCACCTCAGGTACAAGCTTAACATCTGAGCCACCAGGGTAGGCCTTCTTTTTAACTTTTTTTTTTTTTTTTTTTTGGTGGTATAACGTATACAGTATGAAACTTAAGGGTACAATTAAATGATTTTTAATATGTTCACAGAATTGCACAATCCACTTTTTGTTGAATTAAAGGAAAAGTACAGGTAGTAATGAGGACTAGCAGGCAGGGAGGCAGGGAGAGATGGGAGGAAGAAGCATTTATTTACATTATTCAGTTGTACATCTTGTTCACTGTCCTTGGCTGCAGGACGTGACCCTGAGTCCTTGGGGTGTATGTGGGCTGCACTGGTGAGAGGCAACAGACTTAACTGCTAAGCCATCAGAGCAAACCACACAATCTACTTTCAGAACATTTCTACCCCCTCAAAGAGATCCTTTGTGCTCATGTGCTGCCAACTCTGATGCCCATCTCCAGTCTCAGACAACTGCCAGTCTACTTCTGCTCCCCTGTATCAGCTTTCCTGCACATACCAGAGTAGAGTTTACAAGGCATCCACATCCTTTCATGGGCTTATGATGTTGAGGGTCATCACATAGCAGGCTGTGTCAGCTGCCTGCTCTTCCGCTGTTGGAAAGTATGTCACAGTGTGGGTGCATTCGCACACATGGCGCTGGGCACGATCACCCCCGGGGAGCACACACAGCGCCCTGGGATCCAGCAGCAGAATCCCTGCTGCAGAGATGAAGGGTGCTGCTTAGAGAAAGTAGTAAGTGTAAGTTTGCTGAGGAAAAGCCAAAATCCAATCCAAACTGGTGGACTCTGTTCTAAACAACTTCACCTAGCCTGCTTCCAGGGTCCTAAGAATCATCCAGCACTTGAGAATGACAGTGCCCACAGCATCAGCGGAATTATTCTCCACTTTTTCACAAGGTGCCATTAAAACTGCTGCCCTGTGTCTCGGTGAATGACAGCTGTCCTCAAGCCATTCTCTGGTGAGCCAGGCACTGACAGAAAAGGAGAAGAATTCGGTGACTTATTTGTAAGTCCAGACTGCGTCTCAGGTCACGAAACACCACACTTTCAGGGAGCTGGCAAGTCCTCTGCAAGTGCAGTCGCATATGAGGACATCACAACACTAATCCACTCTGTCACTGATAATTCAGAATTTCTTCAGCAACAACTTGAAACATCAAAAGAAACAGATAAGTCACAAGAGAAAACTCAGCCAACACTGCCTCAATTTAAATAGTGATGCCGTTTCAGACAATTTTCTGACTCGGTATTGTGATCTTTGAAATGGAGATAAAAATGCCCAGATTGCAGTGCTGTTTGAAGGAGGAGATGAGCTCACTCCTGCAGAGGGCTTAGGCTGGTCCCAGCACACATGACTCAAAAAAGTGAGGGGCTACTCCTGTCCTGTCTGCTTTCACATGTTTGCTGGGATTATGAGGCACACAATTAGATCCTGAACCGGGGTAACTTTTTTCAGGGGAGCTACACAAGTGAACAAAAATAGATGTCGATAAAAAAGAAGGGTGATGTGGAAGATGGTTGAAAGGGAATTGTAAGCTAACGATCTATGCACTATCATTTGTCATGTGCAGAAATAAACAAAAGGCAAACTGTCCTTACAGCATAGAAATGTGTGCATACACACCTATGCACACGTGTGTGTCTGCTGCTTCCTCAGAAGGTAAGTCGTGCACACACGCTGCATTTGTGCTAATGAGCACACCAGGTCTTAGTGCCCTGAGGTATGTGATACTAATGCCACTCCTTGACCCTCGAGCAGGGGCAGCTGAGAACTCAAGTTTATATAAAGTTGTACAAGAGGTTAGTTATTTAAAGAGCTGGGTAAAATTAAGGGCATCCTTTTCTTTGTTGAAGCTACTTCTTTCTCCATGAGACAGGGGTGAGCTAATAGAACATCACTGTGCTGCAAAGAAAAACAGTATTTCCTACCACACAGTCAATGTTCACATCCTTTCCGTCCATTTCATACTGGCTAAATTAACCAAAGAATTTCAAATGATGACAATATCCTCAGCCCAAATGGGAAATATCTGGCAAAACCATGTTTCAAACACTTTTCACTTTATGGAGTTTTATACTCCAGCAAGGTAGCCTAAGGTAAAATCTCTCTCAATAAGAAAAATGGCTTACATGAAAATATGTAATGCATGGCTATTTAAAATAGAAAGCACTGAAAACAATCTAATTGTCCAAAAAGCACTAGAGGTATTTCTAAATGAATTATACACTACCAGTACTAGACAGAATATGGTACAGCCATTTAAAATAATTATAGTCCCCATGCTAGATCCCTATGATGAAATATTAATGCTAAAACTAAAAACAGAAACTATGTGAACTATGGAGACAACTGTAAAATTATGCATTCATGCAGTCAAGGGTTAGAGGGCAGCAACAGAAAAATGAAAACAGTTCATTTGTTCTAATTATATTAAATAATGGACGTCTCACAAGGCTTTGCAGAAAGCTGACTTGCGTTAAATGTAGCTCCCTTACCTGTAATTGTCTGTGAGACTATCGGTTATCTTTCCTTAGATTTCCTGCTCTGACAATCATCATCATCATCTACACCATCATCATCATCATAGTGTTTGCTTTAGAGTTAAATGCTTCTAACATCATGAACAGAATCTTAAAGAGCAATTTTCTTAAGGTCCTATGTGGAATAAATTTCTAGTTTTCTAATGGACATTAACATTTTTAAAAGGCTTTAATTTATGGAATATTATAAATGCATTTATTCTCTTAGGTGTAGCTGACTACTTTAAAAAACACAATGTTTTCATTAATCTATGAATTCACAAGTTTACTGAGTGCATGCGGAGTACCAGGCATGAAGTTAGATGTCAGACACGAGGAAGAAACGGGCCCATTGAGTCTGGAGGGGATAGAGAGAGATGAACACACAATCATGACCTCTGTGATGGGATGCCATGCTTAGGAGAAGGACATGACGGAGAACCTAATGCAAATGGTGAGTCAGGAAGGGAGGGAAGCCCCACATATGGCCCCACAGGAAGGAACTGCAGCCTCTCACACAGCAGAGAAAGGAAGAAGCATTCAGGAAGAAAAGGAAGCGCACTTAGCTATCCCAGGGGAGTCTGCAGTCTGACTTGTGGAAAGGGACAGAGGGAAGGAAGGGAGCTAATCTTTGTAGAGTTACTGCCCTCTGGAACTTCCTGTCCTGGTGGAAAGGTTCTCAGTGGTGTGCTGTCCACTATGTCACCACTGACCATGGCACTTCACCTGAAATAAGGGCAGTGAGATTCAGGAAATGAGTATTTTTATTTCCTTTCATTCTAATTAATTTAAATGTAAATAGTCACAGGTGGCTGACAGTTACATGATCAGGGAGTGCCATCCTGGAGCAGCAAAATTAAGTTCACTCCTGCTGGGGCGGGATGGGGAGGAAGGGGGTGGGGAGAAAGGGGGAGAGACAGAGAGAGACAGACAGACAGACAGACAGACAGACAGACAGATCAGGAGGCAAAGCAAGCAGATTGTACAGGCGTGTGTGCCGTATGGTGTGGAAAGGCAACCTATAACCAAGAACAATGTACTAATCTTATGATCAAGTCCACGTTTTAGAAAAATGCTGCAATGGAACGAGGAAGCCAGACTAGAGACCAGTTAGGAGAACAGTTAGGGTGCTATCACTTTAACTTAGGGGAGCAATACTGGAGGTATTCACAAGGTCATGACGTATCAGGGAGGGACCCAGTAGCTCCAGTCAAGAGTGAGGGAAGGAGATATGATGGGGAGGGTGTGTGTGTGCGTGGAGGGGGGACCGCATGTGTGCGGAGAGCCAGAGGAGGGCTCAGCAGTCACTGCTGTTCCGGCTTGAGCAGGAAGGTGGCAGCACCATGAGTAGAGGCAGCATTTAGGAACTAGGAGAAATGAAGAGAAGAGATAACCAACTCTTTTACCACTGGATGCTGACTCTATGGCTTGCTGGTCAAGTCACTTAACTCCTCAGGGTCCCAGTCCTCATGAGTTGGAGGCCTGATTTTAGGAATGTATTTTTAAAGGCACTTATTTTATTAGCAAATATTTGTATCAAGGATAATTGGCTCATCAAATACTTATTGACTGAAAGTGATATTCAGGTGCCCATCCCTTCGCTCAGTCTCAGGCTAGACTGCAGACAGGATACTGATTCCATTCCCTGGCTGGCTGACACGCTGAAAAACACAGTGAAGCAGACCAGCGCCGGAGTACGTTTAAGTGTGGCCATGGGTAACAGGATGTTCCCTGAGAAATCATAGACACGTCAGAATCGAGAAATTACAATGTACATCCTATTGTCACAGTCTCTCCCGCCTGCTCCCCAGCTCAGTGATGCTTTTGTACACATTCTGCACTTACTCTTTTGTTGATTTTCCTTAAGTTGTGGCAATGGTGTCTACTTTGATTAAAACATATTTCACGCCAAACAGAATTGCCCCAATCAACTGTCGCAAAGCTATCTGTTGTCCAGCATATTCACGAGATTGAGACGTCCAGATCCATATTCACATCCCCACTCACTTACCTTTGAGAGAACAAATTTTAGGAATGACAATGTCATCCCCCAGGGGAGGCATGGATCTTACAGCTGGAGAGGAGGATGCTGGGTGTTAGCTGCACTTGGATTTAGAATATTTCTAGCTGGACGTTGCAAGCCTGGAAATTCTTCACTAGAGATGTCCAGACTGAGCCTCCCAGCCACACAAAATGGAATGGTAAGGGACCCATGCTTTCTTTTTCCTGTCCCAAGCAGGGCATCAGACCCCATGCTGGATGAAACAGGGTGTGAAAGACAGCCAAAGGTTGCATGAAGTCAAACTGTCTGGTTTTGAGTTCACAGTGTCTTCACTTACCACTGTCTGACCTTGGCCAGGTAACTTAGCCTTATAATTCTTCTCTCATCTACAAATGGGGATGATAAGCAGAATCTTTCTTACACTGATTATAAACATCTGTCTCTATACCTATCATATTATCTCTGAACTAAGAGATTAGATAATGTTTTAAATATTTTTTAATGATTGCCACCATTATTCTTATTAGTGCTCATCTTTTAGGGCCCTGCAAGTTACTTTCCTCTTCTCATGATCCAACTCACAGGCACAAGAGACTTGTTCATTTAGTACATTCCCTAGAAGTCAGGAAGCTTCCCTTGTCTTCTTCACTGATGAATACTCACTAACCAAAACTGTGCTCAACAAATACTTTTTATAGGAATGAATACAATAGCACTTAGAAAATGTTCAAGTTATCTATTATTACTTATCACAGTATTCTAGGCATTTCTCCCCCATGCAATTCGTTCCACTTCACCTACTCACTGAGGACCTGCTGTGTGAGCTCCCTTCCCCAGACTGTAATGCTTTGGCAGATATGAAGAAACTAAATACTATTAACAAGCACAGGAACAGCTCTATTACATGGAAGATGACAGACAAGTGAAAGGAGTGAATGAGGACAATTTGGAATTAGTACTTCTCTTGAATCATTCCACAGTTCCTTCTCTGCCATCTTCTTATGCCAGAATGAGCAAATTCTAACGTCAAATATGTTTCTGTGAGAAATATACTTGTCTTCTGCAGTGGAGCCTGTTTGAGCCTTCCTGACTACTTTTCCCATCTCCCTCCTTGGAGAATTCCAATGTTGTCTCTTCTTGATTTCTTTTTTCAACTTTTTTTCAACTGTTCCTCTCATTTTTAACCACATCACAGTCTTTACTGCATTCCACCATGTCCAAAATAATTACATTTGCCACTTAAGGAATCCATGCCCTTAATTCGTCTTCATGGAGTTGAGTGGAAACTAAAATTCAGGATTTTTTCCTTTAGGCAAATTTTAAGAAGAAAAACCTCAGCTCTGCAACTTTGTTGGTCTCAGAATACCTTAAAACATGTCTCAGCCTGTGCACTGGAATTTGACGTGTGTCACCTCTAGGTCTGTCTAGAAGGAGGCATTCACAGATGTTCTCATGAGGTGAAATCCCTGATGTAATACAAGGACAGCAGAGGTTCCTGAAAGGTTCACTGGCAAAGGATTCAAACACCACAAACCTGCTGCTGCGGAAAAGACTTCAATGAGAGACTTCTCAATTAGCCATGCCGGGCTCTCCTCTTTGGGATTCTGTGAACCAGCAAACCTCTGAGGGACTGATGGACCCCAGCTCCACAGGGCCAGGTCATGTACACAGTTCGCAGTTATGGAGGACAGCACAAGGCTAGATGAGTATTATTCTAGAACCAAATTTTTCACAAGATAAATGCTGTTTTTTCCTTATTAAAAAGAGGAAACAGAGGCCAGTCATGTCCAAGAAAAAAGATGATTCCTTGAGCTCTAGAGCAGGCCGATATTTTAGGGAACATGCCGGGGTGTGGAGCAGAAAGCTCGACCTCTAGCATCTTCCCTCTCTCCCCAAGGTAAACTTATGCTTCTTATCACCAACGATATCTAACAAATTAACATATTCATGATCTGCATCCATCATTCCTGCCCCTGACTTGCCCACTTAGAACTTTCTCCCACTCCTGTTGCAATAAACATAGTCTGCCAGTCTCAGGGAGAAATTCCGGTTCTATCAATAACAAAGGTAGAACTCTGTGAGAATCACAGCCAATTTCAGGGTTTGGTTGACTTAACTGCAAGGTCAGGGAATTAGATAACCTCTAGCGACCACATGTTTTCTGCCTTCTTGGTATTGGGCTCACAATGACCTGTGATCATGTGACATCCTACAATCTTGTTCCTGGCACCATATTCTTCCACAAAATCAATTCAACCAATAATGTAACATGGGCTCACAAGTCAGATAACTTTTCACATACATATGTCCCCTTTCCCACTACAAAGTAGATACTGTCTTTAGCACAAAGATTATATTTTATTCTCCTCACCTGTCTCAAACCTTACACAAATCTGGTGCCCCCTAGAGGCCTGTCATGGGCTTACCGATGGACTGAGCAATCATCCCTCCATTCTATACTTGGGAGGCTTTGCAACAAGGCACTATATCTTCAGACCATGTCTGCTTCTGTCATTGCTCAAGTGGACAAGAAACAGCAGTTTTCTGATGGGAGAAACCACTGGAACCTCCAGAAAAACACATTAGAAAAAACAATGTGAGGTATACAGTTGGCTTACACAGAAGCAGAGCAAGAGTGCTGGGAAAAGCCAGGACAGGACAGGCGAGCAGACGTGCAGCCCAGAAGAACTTTCCTAAGCCACTCTATCTGGGCAGGAGCTTGGAGGTGAAATAAACAAGAGGCTCACAGCTTCATCACAGAGAAAACAGACTGCTGAAAAGGAAGAACTAGCCCATAAGCACATTTTCTAAAAATAAGTAACATACAGCTAATCCTAAAACAAATAGTAGAGTACTTGAAAAAAGCAATGCCACTCAACATTATTATCATTGTTGTCTAAAAAACATTTCTTTAGACAGTTTTCAGTCAACGATTACATCGCACATGTCAACACCTATGTACCTTGTTCTTTCTACTAGGTATGTAAGCGGAATTCCAAAGAGTAAACTCTGACAGTGAAAACTGATTTAATTTTTCACTAAGATATTCGGAAGATTCTTACATGAATCAAACATTTGATTGTTCTTCAGGGTTTATCAGTCAATAGCAACGAAATGATGGATTAAAAGAATGAAAAGTCTATTTTTGTATTGACTCAGAATGTACACTTAACTTCTATAAACTAAATGAAAACCTGGCTGAAAGGGGCATTACTTCCAAATAGCAGGTCACATACGCTGGTAAATTTCCAGATGAGGTTAAAACCTGACTCAGTATTCGAATGTCCCTGACTGTATGACAGGTCTCAGGAGAAAGAAAAAAGACTTGGGAAAGAGCCAGTATTTTTCCCATTAAAAGTTACACTACAAATTGAACACTGGAGAGGATACAAACTCCACAAAGTAGAGGGTAGGTGACGTGAGAAATAAGACATCAGGTCTAGCTACGTCAGAATTAATGCAGGGTACAAAGAGCCTTGTCAGAAACCCAGTGTCCACTCTGTCACTTAATAAATTCACTCACTGTTTTCCTGGTCTGAATAACTCTGTTTTTAAAAGCAGAATATCAGAAACGATTGTCACACTTAAGAAGCAATGAACAAATAAAATGGTTACTACTTAACACATAATTTAGGAATGGCAGGGTGTGCCTCAATTTCATAAAAAAAAGTCAGATTACCTGGATGGTAGAGCATGATCGCAGTGAAGAAGACACTGAGGCTGGTGGTTCATGCCAGCATGCCTTCTCAGTGACACGCGCCATTTCCTTCAGTGCAGTGGTGGGCTCAGTGATAAACTGACTGGGGGAGACCTGTGAGATGAGACTTCTCTTCACAAACTGTTTTATGAACCTGGACATCCAGAAGCCAGAAAGAGCTATGGGAAATTGGTTTTAACCAATGAACTCTAAGCTCATTCTTGGGGGGAAGGGGCTCCCTTCCCTTCTTCATAAGAATGACAGGAATAAGAGAGTGCCTCTTGGCACACTATTTCCCCATATTCCCCTCATTTCCTGGAGAAATGTCCACTATCTTGAGACCATATGTTGAGATGCATGACAACTATGGGCCAGGATACTAAGAGGGCAGAGTGAAAGAACAGACTAGCCTCAGTCAGGCTGTCTGCACACCACTGAGCCTTGGAACTAACCCTGTAGACCTCTGATTAAGGGGGCACATGTCCTATTAAAGACAGGCATTCTGCAGTCGGATGCCTTTCTGAACAATTCTCCTCTCTGCAGAGCCTAATACCAGGAGCCTGCCACTAAAGGCTGCCTTTCTTAAATGTAATGCACGCCATCCTTAGTGATACCCTAGTGGTGCTCAAACCATCTGCTTATCTGATGAGCACAGCGATAGCCCTTTCTTTCTCTCCGGAGAGGAAAGTAGGCGCAGATCCCAAATCTTATGTGCCCTCTGGCCTAGAAATGTACTGATGAACTCTATGACACAAAAACACACACTTTCTGTGGGGTTAGGACTTCCCTGGAAAATCCGTCAATTTCTACTATGGACTTCAGAGAAAATTCAAATCTAAGCAACATGGGTTCAAATGATTGAGTGTTTCTGGAATTCTAGTTTTCCTTTTGGATTTATTTCATTCTGGAAGAAAAATAAAATGTCAACTTTGAGCTTATTTGCAGAACTCTTTATAATTTGGTTTCTTAGGAAGGAAGGGACTTGGATGGCGAGGAGAAACCAAATGAGGAAGGCTCTCTGGACAGGGACTTGGAGAGATTTGGTCTGAGCAGAGCTCTGTTCCCATTAAAAGAGGGACCAGGGTCACTGTGAGCTTCAAGTCTCTTCTCTATTAAACAATCTTTTTTTAAAAGTGCCATGTGTCATGGGGGTGCAGTCTGAACTGCAACTGCAAATTAAAGGTGGAGTTTTCCTGGGGGGCAGGATCTCTAACACAGAAGGGAAGGAATGGACATTCCAGGCAGGGTTCGGGTCTGTCTTTGCCTTATCTTGTCTCGATCATAAAAGGTGATTCTGTCCTGCTTTAATCTCCAAGTCTATCTAAAAGGTTTATTTATTTATGAAGTAATTACCAATTATGATGACAGTCACCACAAATATTAATTACTCAGTAACTACAACCTGACATTTCTCCCGGGAACTTGACACAAACTATTTTATGTTAGCATAAGAAGACAGAAGAAAGGCAGGGATGAGGACACAGGTCTCTTCCACAATGGGGCAACCCTTGTTATGCTGCTTATATGCATCTCACATACAGAAGTCAGTTTTACTATCACCCAGTTAAGGAGTTTGTGGGAGATGGCTGGAATGGACTTGCAGCTGACCAGCGGCAAACATGATGAGCCTTCATCTTCCCAGGCCTTGCACCTAGAGACCAAAGTATGGAAAGGACCAATGGAGGGAGGGGTTAACTGGAAAGGAAACCTAGGCTTGAGAAAGCAAATGTATTAGTAAGGCTGTGCACACAGAGGAACTTATTAAAATCCATACCCTTGATATTTATGGCAGCCATGCCCTGACCAGGATTTTTTTCCCAAAAAAGAAAAAAGCATAATTTCACTTCCCATGCAATGGAGGAACATGAACGAACGATGCTGACACTCTTTTTTCAATGAGGCAAGTCCAGCACCCACTCCATAGGTGAGAACTGAAATTACACCAGTGACTTCAGTGGCTGGGGAAAAAAAAAGAGATAAAGTATCATGAAGATTTAGGGCTTGGTTAAAAGAACAGAGGGCCCTCCACTTCTTCCTGGGATAAATCTAAGAGCTGGAATCAAAAGCATTAACCCTTCCTGGGACTAAAACAATTACCATATAAGGGTTACTTTGTTCACTTAATATGTTCATTGTTGGTAGAGTCTTAAATTAATAATTTAATTTTACAGCAGAACACATGTCAAAACGCCGCCACTTGCACGTGGAAACAGGAGTCCAAATGCACGTAAAAGGCTCCTGTGAAGGGACCAGCGACAGCTGTGAAAGCAACACCAGGACCACCTGGAACACTGGCAACACTTGCACTCACACCTGAGATGTCAGCCTCCGTCTTCAGACGTTACTTTACAACCCTACCCCTACCCTCCCCAGAACACTCTTCCTTCCTCTCCAGCTCGGTTACTGGATGCTTTGAGGGCTTCCAATCTCCTACTACAGCCCCTACAGTGAGGGGTAAGAGTAAAATATGCTGGGGATAGTGCAGAGGGTTTGTCTTGCATACACTTTTCAAAAAAAAGTTTTGGGTGCTCAGGGTTTTCAAGAGATATATTTGGGGTGGGGGGTGGCAGAAGCATTTAATCTTTTGGCTCAAGTACTCTAAGTGAAACACCCTATGATTCTGTCCACTGGCCGTCGTAGTTCAGACTAGAAATCCTGACATGAATGCACACTGAAGGGGTTAGGACACACCTGGAGTCATCACTGCAGGGACATGAGCCAGGCCACCCTGCATCTGATGACTTCATGTAGCACTGATGTCGCATACTGACGTGCCTCTAGTAGAATGAACTCCTGTTGGATTCGACAGCCAGTCAGTTACAAAGTACATTTGATGCTGGTGACCTAGCCCATAGCATAAATCAAACATACACACACAGAATCAATTTCAAATGACAATGAAAACCTCCTCCCGAACTTCCCAGTTATGATTTTCCCACTCCATTTTAAGTGAAATGTTCCTCGTCAACATCTGAAATGAATCTCCAAGTCAACCATGGACCAACGGCACTTTACGTCAGAAAAGAACCAAGATGATCTGAGTCTTCCCAGAAAGCAAGTCTTCAAGTTTCAGAAATGGCAGTGAGGTTTCAACTTGAAAATCTACATTGTGATTCTGTTTGGTTTTACTTTTAAGTAGACATCATTTGCATTTTTCAGGTCTTTGGTAAAACAAAAACAAAAGGAAATAAACTAGAAAGCAGCATTATTTTTTGTGAACAAATGAATAGTGAATCTCTGTGGGTGCCCTCTTCCTTGGAGTCCCCAAGAAACAAGCCTGCACCATCCTCTCCAGGAACCCTGGGCCCCCACCCACCCCACCAGCAGGCAGGGCTCTCTTCCTTGACTCCTCAATAGTCCTTCAGGCCCCAAGGTCTGATGAGCAAGGCAATGGCTCAAGTAAAGGGCTTACAAAAGGCTTGAGTCTCAATACAAGCCCAAAGGACTAATTCCAGAAGCAACCTTTCCCACAAGAACACTTAGACGTGATTGATCAGAGAAGACACTGTGAATGCTCTGTCTTACCCTGTTGACAATCCCGACCACAAAAGTGGGCAGGCCTGTTCAGTGGTGTCACCCTTTGGTATAGTTCACATATAATGAAGGGTTTGGGGTACACACACAGAATATTTTTGACTTCCTGACTATCTCACAAGGTAAACCTTGAAATGACCAAAAATTCATGACTGAATTTTTTTGTCCCTCAATACTCTTGGGTTAAAAAGTTTAGGGTATTCAGTAGGCAATTTATGTGCAGAGTATGAAAATAGTCCATAGAAGCTTTACATGTAAATTCCCCATCTCTCTTCTCTGGGACACACAGCATGTTTCTGAAGATCCCCTAGTATATGCATCATTGACTAAGAGCTATCCGAATGCCATGTGCTGAGTTTCTCCCTCGTCTTCTGGCAAAACACTTTTGATGATAGAGGAAGAGAAATGTCTGAAAAAATCTGACCAAGAACCCTTCTTGTCTCAGATAGTAGCAAGACCCTGCCTGAAACTTCACCTTACCATCACAGGGCACAATGAGGCGGAAACCACAGTCAAACCAAGAACCACATCATCACTGCCGGGGCGACCTTATTCCACACAAGTCCACTGCCCAAGTGCAAAAGGCGCAGTGCTGGCCCAGTTTCCTTACTGCAGGGCTTCGACAGACGCAGATGCACACACTGCTTTTACTTTCAAAAGTTTTATTCTAAGTTTCTTTGAAGGATATTTGTAAAGGAATATTAATAGTATGTTATCGCTTTTTGGAGGGAAAAAGTGTATAAAATAGCATGAAAATTAAATATTATAGATGTGAAATATACATAATATATAATTTGAAAAATGCATTATTTCAAAAATATAGCATATTCAAATATATTTTATACATCTTAATATAGATTAAATTATATGTATTTGAAATTATATATTATATACATATGTATATTATACATATATTATGTGCACACATATGATATGTTATACATATAACATGTTTTATGTACATAACATGTATGCATGTTAAACATACAATATACATGTGTTAAATGCACATATATTAATATATGAATGCAATATATAATTTCAAATGTGTGTTTAACATTTATGTCTATTTTAAATATATGTAAAAATTATTTACACAATACTTCTTTCCCAGCCTTCTTTCTCCAAAGACCATAGCATATCACTAATATTCTTTTATGAATATCCTTCACCCTTAAATGAAGCCAACTTAGAAATAAAGCTATCAAAAATAAAAGCAATAAATATATACATACATATTTGTCAGATGCATATCAGATTATATAGAGATATACGTTATCAGATAAGTTTTAATTATGAAATGACTTTATTTAGTAGGAAAATGTTTGAAGTTAATAAAATTAAGCCAAATACACAGCACAATGCATCCCTCTAGTTTTGACCTTGACTGTAGATCTTTCATTTTCCTTTCACATTAGACAAGTTACTTAATTATAGAGGCTATTTCAGGAATAATTAAGAACTCCCCTTTCCGGAGCAGTGAAGTAGTTTATGTGGTCATCTGTGGATGGTCGTAACTCATATGCATTATTTCTTGGATGGTTCACCCTTGGGGTAGGCAAGAGGAAAATGATGGCACCGTTCCATTCATGACTGTTCAACGGCACATGCATTTATTAAGTGTCAAAATCGTGCGTGTCTTTCCGAGTTTCGGAACGCAGGGTGTCCTAGCACTAGCAAACAGTTCAAAGAAGACTGGACAGGAAAATGAGCAGACCAAGGCCTTCTGTTATTTGGCACGGAAAACATGATTAACACAGGTGCCCCAGTTCCTGGTTGTACAAATCAGTCCTGCACACACATGCACTGGGCTGTCCAACCAGCTGTGTGGCACCTCAGATGTAGTCCCATACATGGAGGAAAGGTTCCGCAAAGGAATTTATTCCTGTTTTAAAACTACCAAGGAAACCACAGTATTTATATATATATATATGGAATATATATATATGGAATATATATTTATATATAAATACTATAGATAGATAGATACAGATAGAGATAGATAGATAGATAGATAGATAGACAGAAAGTTTTTCTACCTGCAAAAGTTTTCTACCCTAAGATGACTTGCTCCATCTCATGTTGATGATACAGCTGGGGAGATCCTTGCAGAAGTTTTCATATCAGCTGTGGTACAAGGAGATGAGTTTGGGTTTCATTTTGTGTGATAGGCCTTTATTTCACAGGCATACTCTCACTTTAGCATCTTAGCAGCAGCCTTCAAGTCAGGTTTTATAAAAAGTGTCAGCCCATTTAAGAGACAGCACCTTCCTTTCTCCAGCTACCTCTATGTCTCCTGCCTTTTGACTATTGTATCTGGACAAGTCACTTGATTTGCCATCATCTACAACTGCAAATAAAGTCGCAAAGTTATATGAGGCTAACAGTCTCCTCCCTTAAGACCGCAGAAATAGGAACTGTCCCGGATGGAGGATGGAGCTGTCTCCAAAGAGGGACGGAGGGATGTATTTAGTGCAAACTGAAAAGTGCTGTAAGTAGAGCCTGCAGAGAGCCCCCAAGTCTGAATCTACAGGAAATGAGAATGGAATGGCTCATGACCAGTTTTTACATGCATTTCTTGTTGAAGAGATACCATTTGGGATACCTGAGTTAAATAAAATGGATTATTAATTAGTTTTACTTGATTCTTTTTCTTTTCTAAAGTGGTAACTAGACACTGGCTATGTGTCTGCCCTTGTATTTCTAGAAGACGGCTGGCCATGCTGGGGACACAGCTATGAAAAGTGAGGAGGCGCCGGGGGTAGAAGGCAGGGGTGTTTGAAGCTAGAAGTACAGTGCAGAATTCAGGTGTGAGTTGACAGCTAGGTGGGCTAAAACCTTGACACAAAGGAGCTATTTTCTTTTGTTCACTTTACAAATGAGGAAGTTGAGAAGTGAAATAACATTCCTAAAGGAACACAGTGGACTGTAATGAAGTTCTTCCTGACTCCCGAACATGGGTATTCTGCCTGTCCAAGAAAATCTCTGCGTGCCGTAGTGGTGTGGTGGTTTTGTGCACCACCTCCTGCTGAGCACAATCCACTTAAATCCCAAGGACCTGGGTTCTTGTCCAGAGCTTGGGGGCAGAGTGGGGTGGGAGGAGAGCGGGTGGTGGGGCAGGAGGATAAGAGATTCAGGGGGTGGGGGCAGCAAAACAACCAAGATGAACAGTGAAATAAATAAAAATGCATCCTCCTTTCTCATTCTGCCAGCCTGCCTACTCATCTTCATTCCTGTCTTCACCTTTTCTTTAAAAACTTCAATTAAAAAGAGAGGCCTGCCCTGGTGGCATGGAGGACAGTGCACACACATCCCAAGGACCAAGGTTCACATCTCAGAGCCAGTGCCAGCAATGAAGATGAACAGCTGAATGAAAACAAAGTATTTCTTCCTTTTCTCTCTGCCTGCCTGCCTGCCTGCCTGTTCTCCTTCACTGCTGTTCACAGCTTTCCTTTAAAAAAAAAAAAAAAGAACTATGAAAAGAAGACCACCTCTGCCACTAAGGCCTATTTCTGATCTGTGGTCACAGAAGCCTGAGGCTTTCTCTACCCCTTATCCAGCTCCTACTCGTCTGCTGCTTCTACTCATTGCACACCTAGCGAGATATGCTCTGGTTCACAAAGGCTCACGCTGTTACCCCAGTGCACTAGCCTAGGACACGCAGGTGCTCATTGGGGTCAGACATCAGTTTTGTGAAGGCAGCAACTGTGTCTCATTTCTTCTGTGGCCTCCACAAAACCCCATGCGAAAGCCAACAGACCAAAATGCTTATTAAATTCAGACACAGGGGAGGAGAGGGTCAGGTGGGCAGGAAGTCCTATATATGATCAACATACAACCCGGGCAGACAGAAGGAAAATTCCTTTTGCTTGGACTGTATGTCCTCCCAACTTTAAGCAACATACACACTGGACTTATGCCCAATCCTGATTAGCCAGTAACTGCATGTAAGACTCACACAGAGGCAGGCTTTTGGATGAAATTCATGGATAATTACACTTGGAAACTGTGGTGAGAAATAGCCAACATAGGTATAAAAATATTTTTATTCCTCTTTTTAATTTTGCCCAAATGAGTTGCCTATATAGTAACTGAGCTGTATCACTGCTAAAGGCCTGCTAAATCTGCAAGACAGGCTTGTTTAATAAAAAGAAGAAAATGCCCCAAAACATCAGCTTTCTTCCTTTCTACAATAACATGGTCTTTGAATAACAATGTGTCTCCTTTCCTTTCTGGAAGCCAAAATCACCACGAGTCATCAGGGCGCTACTTTTATCATCTTCTCCAGCTGGGCTGCCATTCTTTCATCCAAAATCTGAACATGCCAATCTGTGCTCCCATTGTAATAAGTGATGAGCTCCAATGGTTCTTGCTGGGCAGTGTGCTCCTTTCATCCTTATGAAGTAGCTGATAAACTGTAGGATTCCAACCCAGACTGTGGCCGTGATAAAAAAGGACCCTCCAGTAGGCCTGCACACATGGAGGTTACGCATGTCCCAAATCAGGGGGTGACACCACACTTGGTCCTGCAGCGATGCCTCAATGACTGTTGACACTTCGGGGCAAACTTGCTTTTTATGAGGACCTCGCCTACGCATAGCGGTGCTTCACCTAAAACCACTAGATTCTAGTGTTACCTCCTCCAAGTTGTGACGTTCCAGAATGTCCGCAGACAATGCACATGTCTCTGGGGGGAGACAGGACCTCTCCTCTTTGAGAGCCACTGGGTTAGAACCCAACCTCTGGCATCAGCCTGGCTGAGTCTGACTCTAGCTGTTTCCCTGTGCAGAGCTGTAATCGTGAGCGGTGTCAGGAGGAAAGGCAGGGTTTCCTGATGAGTAAAACAGGGAGAATCATGGTATGATTCTCAAGGCAGGTGTGGTGATTAATACATGAATCTGTATGAAGCAGCAGAAAAGCTCCTGACATGTGGTAAGGGCCATCTAAGATTTCTCTGTGATTATTAAGAAATACTTACAAATAAAAGCATATGATTTAGTCTTCAGCTTACACAAATAGTATGGCCCCTTGGAAAGCCACTTAACAACCTGGGCTTCTGATTTCTTGGGAATAAGGTAGAGAACAGATCGAATGTTGGCTAAGGATATGGTACAGAACTGTAGTTAAGAGTCTGGTTTGTAGAATCAAGATGCTTGGTGGGAACCTCGGATCTATAACCTATATCCATAAGTTATATGCCTTGGACAAATCATGAATGTGCCTCTCCTTCCTATTTTGATCCTCTAAACCATGGATGGTAAGGCCCCAAAGGGCTCTTGTGAGAATTAATTAATTAATTAATTAATTAATAGACGAAACACAGGAGAGTATTCAGCAGCGCCAAACAAGCTCGAGAGGTGGCAGCAATTGCTATCACCATTACTCTTTTTCTTTTAAAATACAAATAACTATAAAAGTGAGGAGAAATGACTCACTTAAAAGAGCAGCCTCAGTGGCCTCTGTCTACAGGGAAAATGAGACAACTCATCTGTATTTGCATAACTTGGTTCCCAGCTGCCCAAGTAAAAACACAGCAGCCTATTTACGGGGACAGCTCATAGGACAAAGATAGTAGTCAGTGAATGTGGGCTTGGAGGGTCCCCCAATATGACTAAGGTGGCTGCCATCCTCTTAGGGATGACGAGATGAATCTCACCATTCCCCAGAAAGGCACAGCTCACAAGGCTGAGCTAGGGCATTCCCTGGTCAAGGCAGCGGGAGGTGGCTCTCAGGCTACCCTCTGTCCTCTTCTGAGACCAGACACAGGCAGACCTCTGGCTCTCCCTCCCCTGAAGGGCTTCCAGTGACAGCACAGCACAGCACAGCACAGCAGACACACAGGAGATACTCCACATATTCATTGACAATTTAAGAACCAGGATTCAACGTTCCGGAAACTAGGCGTACAAGGCACAGGCAACATTCTAATCTAGAGGGGATAATTTACCCCGGAAGAGGACTAGCCTAACTACAGTCCTTAAGAGGCCAGTTAATCGCAGTGCCCAGAGGCAGAGCTAAGCACAAATCACTTTTCACTCAAGGCAGGCAAACACCATCATCCCCGTCCATGGCAACTGCAAGTGATACCCTTAACGTGGGATTATTTGGAAGTCAAGTGCAGCAGATACCAGCTCTTCCTCCTTATATTTGAGCCACATTCATAGCAAAGTTCGCAGGTTTTTGCTGATGAGGGCACCGAGCACTTTTTTAACCATGAGATGAATGTCCATGTTCCAAAAAGTACAGACTCTCTGTGGTGACCTGGTAGAATACTGCATGATGGAAGAATAGTGCAGGGGTTGTGTACTGGAAGAGTGTCACTCAGAACAATAATGGGCAGTCAGTGGTAAGCTGGGAACACTAGGCAAGGCTGAGTGACTGACGATGGTAACACACAGGGAAAGAGATTGGGGCACTGCCATTGTCAGGGTGACCCAGCAGAAGAGGCGAGAGACTTGTGGCTCTGCACTTGAGATAGTGGAGACTTCTTAGAGAGAGATGCGTCTTTAACTCTGGGCAGAACTGGGTAGAGGCCCGTGGCAGCTCGCGTGACACCACTGATCTGGCAGAGGTGGAATTCCGCACGGCTACACTGAGAACTCTTTTGAAGCCATGTCTGGAGTTAGCAGGAAAGAGTGCAGTAACCAACTAGTCAGGACGCCATAAATGCCTGGAGGAGGCGTGGTCACAGCTCAACCAAACGTTTGCTATGTTTAGCTCAGGAATGGAAGTCAACTTAATGACAATTAAAGTCCCTTTCAGAGTCCTCTGCTGCCCTGTGGACTCCCTGGTTGGAGATAATTTAGCCGGAGAGGACAGGAGCTAGCTAGCTCTTTTTAGTGGCCAGGGGCTGGGCCTCATAGAAGACCCACTTCTGGAGTCCTGAGCTGTTCTGTTTTAGTAGCAGCTCCGGCTCTCTGCTCACTGTCCTGCCACCAGTACCAGGATGGACCCCGAGAGGCAGGGCCAAGATGACAGAAAAGCCGACTGCCCACACTGGGAGTGTAGCTCTGTGTCGGGAGGTATTGTTTAAGTGAAATACCATAGATCACATCTTCGAGAGCTGGCTGGAAGACACAGTGCAGACAAAATAATGACGGGATTGCAAAGGCAATGTGAAGCTGGGCATCTGAGTGAGTTCCGTATCATCTGTGCAGATTCCCTATTTTCCAGGTCTTTGGACATCCTGAGAACTTCCAGGCATGTGTCTGCAAATAGGTCATTTTATAGGAGTGCTCTCTTTTAAGACTAGACTCATATCCTAAAAATCAGTGATACAAATTAAAGGAAAAATACAATAAAAAATGTAGGAGAAAAATGTTGAAAAAGTATAGCATTCAAATCTAGAAAGGAAAAATCTTGATTTAAGATTGTACCTAAGAAAGTGATCCATGGCTTTGTTGTAACAAGGGGCAGATGAGCATCAAGGCATTTGCTGAGCCTACATGCAACTTGCCTTAGGGATGAAATTTAATCTATAGGTAAAGGTATGAAGTGTGTGTAATTTTCATAACCACAGGGTATCCGTGATCAGACCTGAAATGTACAGGGGGAATCTGAGGCTAACACTTCTTAGCTCCAGCTATGAAAGATGCTGCACCACACTCATTTATATATATAGATATAGATATAGATATAGATATAAATGCATCTATGAATATACATATACATGAACACACACACATGCGTGCACATACGTCTTGTGTGAAGGGAGATGAGAGAGGCACACCAGGAGGAAATGAAGAATTATATCATCTAATCCACATGAAAGATGCAATATTACATAAGTCACTAACACCCAGCACATGTGTGTGGGGAGTTCTGAGACCAAAGCCAGCCCTGTATTAAATGAGTCACCAGGCCAGAAATTTATGAGCATGGCTGTTACTTCATTTGCATTTTCTTCCAATCATAAAATCCATTTAAAAGGGAAGCCAAGAAGAATATGCCTATTAAAGAAATCTTAATAAAAACAAGAGGACCATTTGGCTTGCCTGTATCCCTATGTAAAGAAAGCACAGTCATTCACGGCACTGATTTGGTGGGAAAGCCCAATGGTGAAAAGCTTATCAGTAACACTCATAGTTTAACAAGATGTCCACCCCAGGTGATCACTATGGACACTGTAAAAGAGGGAATAAATAGAGAATACTTAGTTGATATCTTAAGACTTAGCGATGACATCAAAAGTCATATATGTGTGCATATATATATTTATAAACCCATACCCTCCCCCTGAAATTAGAGATTTATATTTTAACATAAGTAGTTTATTGAAAAAGATAAAAGGGAAATCTTGACTTGCATTATAGATCTGTTATACACAAGAAATATATGCATTTGGAATTAGAAAAAAACACATTTCATTTTTTAAAACACATTTCATTATATTAGTTAATACTGACTTATATTGATATAAAAATGGAGTCCTACATTATAACTTTACCATTAGGTTTAATTCATAGCAGCTTCATAAGATTAAAATGTGGTCAAATACTATTAACGTAGGCATATCTCTCAGATAATAAATTATGCTGAGCAAGAGACTACGCGATTCAATTCTCAAACTGAGAATTGCTTAGAACCTCTGCTTTCAAATGCAATAGTTAAACTTGATGAATGGCTTCCATTCCTCCTATCGCATCCTTGCAAACAAAACTGTGGTTCTGTAACTAGAACTGTGTTGCTGGGAACAACTCCAGGGCTCCTGGGAGAGGTGTGATCCAAACAGGAATCTTCCAGAAATAAGTGCAAAACAGACATGATTCTAAGGGTGGCTTAAGGTAGTCAAGATCTTCTTCCAAATGATGGTGTTCAACAGATTCATGAAAATAAAAGTCCTTTAAATGGTCAATGGCAGAGTTCTCTGTACTTTCCTAACTGACGGAGATTGTTGACAGACTGGCTGAGACACTTACGTAAATTTACCTGGAGGGCACGGCCCTGGGGCAACATGGTCCCATTACTCACACGGGGACCTGGAGAGTGGAGAATTCTGCAGTGAGGTTGAGAACACCAGCTGCACAGTCAGATGGTAGGACGGAGCTCCAGCTCCCAGGGGATCGTCAGAAACATACCTGGCACCTTAGTCCACACAAATGGAGTGAAGCCTGGTTTGGTAGAATCTGGAAGTGAGTTCAAGCAGAGCCCGGAGGAGGGCTGGAGACTCCAAACTGTACTGTTATCAGGGCACACCTAGAATGTGTTCTCAGAATACACCCCCTCTCCTTTTTCAACAGGGCCCCCATCAAAATGGTCTGTCTATCTTTACTGTTTGGATGGCTAAACATGCACTGTGGTTTGAAGTGATTTTTCAATAGTAACAGAGGCACTCTAGGCTGTGAATCTTGGGACTTGTTTTTATGTTTGTTTGTTTGTTTTGATTATTATTAAGGGACAAAGTTAATAAATATTACTTAAAAAAACTAACACCTAAGAATCATTCAAACATAACCAAAATTTCATCAAAGGCAGAGATGACAGTAACAGTAAAATTCCTGGTATATTATATCCAATATAAGATCTTTCATTTTAAGAGGAAACCTGATACATCAGAGAACTTCTTAGGGAGACAGGATAGGACGGTGAGGAAAACGAAGGCTGAAGCCACTGGAGGGGTTAAGTCTGGCGCTGACCCTGGAGCACAGAGTCCAGACTGGGCCGCGGTGGGAGGGGAGGGCCACCACCTGTCTGAGACAGAGTCCTCATCTGTAAAACAGGGACAATAAGAGTATTTGCCTCACAGGATCCTGAAGACTGAAGAGCCCCCACAGGAAAGCATTCGGTTCAGTGACAAGACTGGAAACAGATCCAAACAAGTTCTTGTATGGCCCCCAATCACAGGAGCTAAAGGTGAAATGACTCTCTGCCCATCAGTGCTGAATGGATGAGCTAACTGTGGTCCAGAGCTCCTTATTCAGACCTCAGGAGTGAAGCACTCTATGCACTACGGCAGCCTGAAGTATCTCAAAGGCAACACCTGACATGAAAGAAGGCAGACACACAAGGTCATACATCATATGGCGCCATGTAGATGAAATATCGAGAACAGATAAACCCAAAGAGACAGGAAGCAGAATGGGGATCGCCAGGCTGGGGATGGGGTGGGGAGCAGGAGTGGGGAGTAATTCGTAAGGGCTTTCAGGGAATGAAAATATTTTGGAACTAGAAACTCTCTGCACCACTGACCCTGCCTAGAACCCAATCTAGTCCTCAATGGGGCCTCACAGGAATGCAATCCCCGCCCAGAAGGAGCCCCTTTACCAAAGCCCTGGGAGGGGCAAGCTGGCTGAGCACACCATTTATCCAACCATGACTCTACTTACCATTCTTCCCTCCAACCCTCCCTCCCTCACCGCAGACACAGCACAAGCAGATTGCTGAGGAGGCTGGTCCTAGGGAGCAGGGCAGAATAGGCCCGCTGTCCCTGACAGCCACCATGCCCAGACACGGCGCATCTCTGCTCACCAATCCTTACTGTGCTCTCTGGAGACTCTGGGGTCATCTGGGGTGGGGGAATTAGGGGGTGCAGCGAGTGTTCACTCAGAGCGGCAGCCACAGCTCAGAACTGTCCTGAGCTTCAGAACAACTGGAGACTCTGCACGAAGAGAATCTGTGAGTAGGCTACACAGAAGTGCTGGCCTTTGTTCCTGGGCTCTGAGGCACCCCAGGCCCTTCCTGGAAGACCTCACAAGCCCACCATCTGTGGTGTGAAACTTAGCAAGCCAGACATTATGAATGCCTTTAGTCTCGTCTCAAAGGTGCTTGCTATTTATTTAACAAGTTAGCCACTACTTCTGGTTATTTATCACCAAATGCACTCAGGGTTCTCTTTATTTCCATCTATTTCCAAAAGGCTTATAGCCTTAATTCATCTCTTAATTACTGGCTAGTATTCACACTCCCAGGTGTACTGGTAATATTTTAATCTCACTCTCAGATCAATGTGATCAAACAAGTTTTTATTAATGCTCAGACATTCAGCCTCTCCAGTCTTGAAATATTTACTGAGTAGCAAATTAGTGTGAAAGTTAACATGGAGTTGGGTAAGATCATGAATGGAATGGCAAGCAAGTGCATGGATTTGGAATGGGAGCTGCCTACAAAACCTGAACTCTGCTCTGCCATTGTTTTGTCCTGTGACAAAAGCGACCTTCGTTGAGCTGCAAGTTCCTTGCTTATAATAATGGGATGACTTTATCTACTTTCTCAGACTGTTCTGGATGTGGGAATGTATGCACACGAGTCAATTAAATATGGTCTATATTTATTCTAGGAAGGCATGATTGTTCCAAACAACTTCCAGATTTAGGTTAGCATTTAGAAACACCCTTGCATATACCTTGCAGGTTTCAAGCCAAACACTCCTAATGATTTTTGCACAGTAATCAAACCAAAATTCACTCTACTTATGTGAGTCTGGCTATTTTATAATATTAACCTTCCACTCAGACAGACCTATCTGTTTCTCTCCTGCATTAAGAGTAAAGTCTGAATTTAATTCTCTATGCTTCCATTCATGATCAAATAAACATTCTAAAAACCTTTCAGGATATACACAGCCCTCAAGTTTCTCATTTCACTTTTCAAAAGGGGAGAGTGAAATGGACACCAAGTGGGCAGTTTCTCCCTTTGCCTTTGAAAAGCAGCTGACTGGGAACTAAGTATGGAATCCTTGGCTCCCTCCTCTTTAAAAGGAACTTAGTGTTGCAGATGCAGCTGTTGATTTATGAGGATGCACACCTCAAACTGACACACTGTTATGATGGGATGGTGCTTCCACAAACTAATTAAAAAAGAAAAAACACACCGGGAACGTGATGATCTTTACCTCTCTGTTGCTCTGAAAGCAAAGTTTATGTCCATGAAGTATTTTATAAGAATTAACAACCAGTGCTGATCAATATTTCTCTCTGAGACTTTTGCTATTTTTACCCTGATTATTCTTTTGAATTTTAGTAGCAAATAAATGAACACCCTAATCCTGAAAGTATTTTTAAACAGTATTTCTATTTGGAACTGACATGTAAGTTCACTGTAGGTAACAGATTGATTTGAAAAGTTCTAGACATTTTTTTGATTCTCTAACCTGAGAGTCTGAATTAACTGACTTCTTTTTTCGGAGTGAGTTAATCACATAATTACAAACTCTTGGCTTATTTTATGCAAGAAGATTGTTCCACAAATTAGGTCACTGTCATTTATCATTACCCTTTCTTTTCAAAACATATCAAGTCTCGCAATCTCCTCACACCCGCTTCAGTGTATAGCGTTTTATTTCCCTCAAATGAACATGATGAATAATTGCAAAAACCTAATCAGGAATAAAATTAAATGTTCATTGTAAAGTACAGCCATGAATATCTCTGATGATCAAGGCCAGTATCACAATAACAAAAACTGGCGATATCTCAAACATCTAGAAAGAGTGCCACCGGTTCATTTAGGGTCATGTCTCTTTCATAAGCTGTGAAGTCATACAACCTTTTCCGCTGTTGTTTCGGCTTCACTGTGATTTATCTTCATCCTGGGATGAAGACCTAAGTGGTGGGATTGAAGATGCTTTCTTATAGGCTGCACTAAATCCCAGTCCCCTCCCAACTCCATCAAGGCCATAATGGGCACGATTGATCCTGAGGGAATAGAAGTCTGACAATCAAGAAAGAGAAATACCAGTGCAGTGAGAAATGTAAGACTAAAAATATAGATGCATTTATATTTCAGAATTTCTGATCATGCCCCACCTACCTAAAACGTTATTGACAAGGGGAAATGAAAAGCCAACTCTGACTCTAATTATAGATGAGGATGAGCTGGGGCTCTGTAATAACCAGGCTGTATTCATGCCTGACTCAGCCCTTCCCCAAACAGCATCCCTCAGCCTCCAGGAGGCATGTAAGGACAGGACCGGCACTGCAGCAGAGAGACGCGCACGCTTCTGTGAAACAACAGGATGCATCTCTGGTATGGAACACTGGAGCTTCTGAGCTTCTGCAAAGATCAACTCTTGTAGAGCACTGGCCTCCAGCAGTCCCAGGACACCGCCACCCCACTTACAAAGAAGCAGGATGACTCTACCAGTCGAAGAACAGTGGATCCTACACCTCCGTCCTAACCTGTCGCTTTGCTGTCTGTGTGAGGGATACTGCCTCTTCTCAACATGTTCCACAAGTGTCTCTCTCCAGTCTTCTGTGAATGACACCTAGTAAGGTATCCTATCTGCAAAATACTGAAAATCAAGAGTTTGACTCATGGTGCACTCTGGTAGCTCAGGCACTAAGCCAGCAGCTGATGTGTGGACCATGTAAATAAAGCCCAAGGACCTGTGTTTGAGACCTGGGGCCAGAGTGAAAACCAAAATAAACTACTAGAGAAATGAAGATGCTTCTTCCTCCTCCTTCTTCCCTCTCTTTTACAAAATAAACGAATAAACAATCAACAAATAAATGAATGAATGAAAGTAATGATAATGGAGAGAAATTCACTTATCTCCTTTTATATGCAAGTCTTAGTAAAACAGAAATTTAATTCTTGCTCCAAATTTATATTTGGGGCTTGTGAGAGGAGATAGAGAGTTAAAATTTACAGAAGCACCTAGTACAATATTTGCATGATTCTAAAAAATGTTGGACAGGTTTCTTTATCAATTTAAAAAAGTTAATGGAGCTGGGAAGGCAAATTACATGTATAATCAGACTACAGTAGTTAAAGGACTAAAAATGGAACATTTCATTATAACAAAAACTCAGGAAATATACCTACTAAAGAAAACAGGTTAAATCAAAATGTTTATTTTACTATCACTGTGAAGAGAGACACATTTATGTAGTTATGGTCAACTAATAATTTTAAAAAATCAACATGGATAAAAGTTAAAAAACAAAAAAGTTCACTGATATCAGTATATAGTTGTTTGTAATATTAATACATAGTAAGTTAACATATATATTTAAGAGATACATAAATGCTTAAAAATTGTTTAATACAAAAATACTCATTTGTACCCTCCAGGTTAATTTTAAATAAAGACGCTAAAATCAAAGCTGTACAATTCTTCATTCCTTCTTATTTCAGATCACAATGAAAATAAAATGTATGAAGTTTGCTGGTGATGCCCCAGATTGTATAATCCTACAAAAGACATTAACAGAAGCTCTGAAAATCTAATTAAATTTTAAAGAGTCAGTAATGTCACCATAAGGCCCATGTAAGCTATTATCTACATTAATAAAAAATTAAATTCAGAGTGTATCCATGTCTGAATAATAATATATCTAGTTTCAAGGTCATTCTTATTTCCTTACTTAAGGATTTTTTTTTTCTGTTCTCATAAATAAAATTGATCCATCACAAAGGGGAAAACCAAATTCTTCTTGTCAATCCGCAGATACATGAAGTGGACAGACTGCCTTCCCCCATTTGCGGGGCAGAGTTAGCACCCTGGTGGCTGGCCAGTCTTCTCCCGTGAGTTCACTTTGGGAAAGGTCTGTAATTTCCTTCATGTCTCTTCCTTTAACACTCTGTGTGGTGGGATTAACTTTGTTCTATGCTGAGCAATTGATGGTTCCTTCATTTCTAGGCTTCGGTCAGTCTTTTCTCTCTTTGTTCTGACATCTGCAACTGTTTGGTTTGATTAAGGCAGAGTCTTCCTGGGACCACTTACCTTCAACTCAATGTTGAGGGGAAGGAGGGCTTTGGTCTAAGCCAAGTGCCTGAGTTCCATTTTAGCAAGAAGGCCCCATTGTGAGAGTTATTCAGCCTCCATTAACAAAACCTTGACTGGTATTTGGCTACTTATTTCCCCTTTTCAGTTGTCAAGAAAGACATAAGAGGCAGGATGTGGCTGATAAGACCTTCTCACCCTCAAGGAATCCCAATGGCATATTCCCCTATCAACTCTGCAAGCAGACTACCATTGGGATGTACAATATCAAGAATCGGCATGGCCCCAAACTTTTAAAATAGCAATTACATCTCCAATTCTCTCACCAGCTCTTAGACACATATCTGACGCATCTTGACATACGAAGTGATCTATAGAGGAAATGCCTGGACACAAATTCCTTTTCATAACTATTCTCTAGGAAGTCAGAAATTTTCTTTGTTTGTTTACACAACTACATAGCAAGGCCTTACATTCTGCCATTTATCTCAGACCTTATTAGCTCAGTCTTCCTCCATCTGGCACTCTCTGGGCTTATTGGCTGGGTTTCTAGATCCAGCCCTGTACCTTCATCCCTACTTGCTGCTCTCAGTAGATCATCTACAGATTCTTGACCAATGAAACTCTCTTTCAAATAATGATCCAGAATATGATGGTGTCTTTATTTCATTTTCCCTCTCAGAACTCTGACTTGATCCAATATCACCCTAGCTTGGGAACAAGTCTAAAGGTCCTAGTTTTCCCTTAGCACCCGAAGTTACCCTTTAGCCACGGACTTATATAGGTAACATAAACTGTAATCTTTTAGTTGGAAGTGAAAATGAGAGTGACAATTGGGGAAAATGTAACGCGGGTTAGATTGGAAGTCTGCAAGCATCTGGACAAAGGTAGCTCTGTGTGGCTTGGTACTGATGATGAGATAGTACCTCATATTTATACGGTAATTCATCAGTGCCATAAAGCTTTCATATGCATTCGTGCCTAATTTGCATACCGCATACAAATTATGTTTGATCCCTATTAGCTAACTGATGAGAACATCTGGGCTACTAGACAGCAAGAACAAACTTACCACAGGAGCCATCGAGTCTAGATCTTGTCACCGACTTGTGCTCAATCACAGCTGTTAAATGAGATTTTAGACACAGTGTCACAATTGTGGTGAATAGAGAATATAGCATGTTGTCTGTGCAGCATCCATTCAGACAACCATCTCTCACCTCTGTATGTCTCTGGGGCAGGACAGATGGTCCACTGAGAGCCCAGCTTCATGACCCAGGGGAGTCAGAACTCCATGGCCTGGTTGAACACTGACAGACATTTCTGGTGTTTGATAGATGCCTGAGAGACTGAGGGTAATTCTCACATCCATTTGAGCTGGGGTTATATAACTTGAGATGGAGACGTTTTATCATTACACATATCTCCCATCCCTCCGACAGTAGAGCTGGTGTCCCCAAGACCTCTGTATTACACACATCCCAAGTCTCCTATGTAGAGAAGGTACCCACAGAAAGTTCTATCATTACACTTGCCCTCCACTCTTCCAACAGTTGAACCATCAAGGCCTATATTACACACACCCCATCACTCCAGTAACAGATAATATGAAGTCCTATCATTACCTACACCTTGCATCCCTCGAACTGTAAAAAGCTGCCTAGAGGAACAATTGATAAGGAAATATATATTAAATAGAGGACCATACAATGTGTTGACTGGGGGAAAAGAATTAAGAACTTTTATTACAAAAAGTAATTAGTGAAGGAAAAACGATAATGTCCATCACATGAAACCTCAACAATATTTCTGAACTGAAAGATAAATCAGGGCATGTCTTGTGCTTCATAAACAAAGTACTTCATTCTGTATCAACAAAGAGCCATTGACGAAATTCAGCCTGTTACAGAAAGGCCTTGATATGAGAAATGAAGTGCAGGAGCGAGAGATTGAGGCGAGAGGATAATTAGGAGGTGATTGCAATAGTCTGGGAGATGAATGATTGCTTCGCAACTTGGACAGTGGCAGAAAGTGACACAGAAAAAGAAGCTGAAGGCACAGTGTTTATGTAAACTTCTCCCTAGAGCTTAAAGTGTCTCCAAGTTGCTGGTAAGTGAACACAATGATGTTTTTTACTTTTTTAAAACATGCATCATTGCTGTTATAATTTGAAATATAGAATAGTATCAATTATTTTGAGAAGTTTAGGTGTATAAGTTCCTTACACAATGAGGAAAAACACACACATGTGTATTCAAACATTCACAGAGAGGACACACAGACACACATTCCTCATAATGAAAAAACAGCAAGGTTATAGCTACCACTGCTTTGCAAACATTACTGCCTCGTCATAGAAAGATAAATGACTTGCCCATAGTAGTTCTTTTCTCTGGTTATTGGCTGGCAGACACTTAGGAAGCACACAGATAATGGCATCCCGTCAGTGGGAGTGTCGGGTGCTCACATGTAGTTAATAAAGTTGCAGCGTGTCCTGTGAGTGGTACCAGCCCTTGCAGCTAATATGGCATCTCTGATATAGTAGAAACTGGCCATGGTCAACACATTCATCCTTTAATTGCATCTGCCATTGAATTTAGGGTCTTATGCTTCACCTTATAAATGGAACTCCACCAATGAATCACTTAGATCGTAATTATTCATAAGTACCCATGTTGTAAAAAGCATACCAGGTGCAAGGTGGTTTAAGAGCTAAAGAACCTTGGAGCCAGATCACCTCAATCTGAATCGTAACTCCATCTCCTAATGAGTTATGTGATCTTGGACAAATTATTGAATTTCTTTGACTAAATTTTCTCCTTCTTCAAAGGAAATAACAAGTATATGTAATATACGCAAAATAGTATATATAATGATATATTTATGTATGTAAATGCTGATATATTTATATATGTGATATATGTGTGTCTCTAGGTAAACAGAAGATCCCCTGTAACACTGTAAACACTAAATACCTGCCTATAAATACCTATATTATTATTATTATTATTATTATTATTATTATTAATATTACTGTCATTATGTGCTATTGAGCTTGGGTAAGTCAAAGATAATCTGATAACCAGTTATTCTTCATGAGCAAAAAAACATGCCCACACTGGATTTGATGGTCTCTTTTCCTGACCATTTCTCTCCAGGTAGATAGACAAAGACTGAGAATAATTGCAGAAGTAAGGGCTAGAAATATAATCTTGGAAATGACAAAACCTCTACCTTCCAGAAACATGTGGTTTAGAAGGAAAAGGTATGAGGACAAATTCCTCAAATGAAGAACACAACAGCAACAAAGAGTGACAGAAGAAGACACGGTGAAGGGGGTCTTTCAGCCTGTGTACTGGGTGGTGAGGGACACAGCCAGTCAGGGGTCAGGTGAATGGATAGAGTCTAAATCTCATCTCCTTCTTACTAGACAGACGGACTTGGGGTAGCTGGATGCTCTGAACCTGGCAGGGGACAGGAGAGGACATTGAAGCACAGGTACGAAACCAGGATGCTGGTGAACCATTCTCACTAGCTGTGTGATCTTGAACTGCTCCTTAACCTCCCGCCGTCCTCCTTTCTGAAATGGTGCCAGTATCCGCCAAATCTTGCACACAGTGGAGCTGCCTGGTTGAGCTCAGAGAGGTGGTGGCAAAGTTGTGATCAGCACACAGCAAGAGCTCCAACTCATGCCAGCAGGACTGCTTTTAAAACAGGACTCTTTCTGAACTGGAGTTTTGACCAGGGATCTCCAAATTAAAGCAAGAGAATGAGACGCCTGCATTCTCAGTCAAGGTGCTCGATCCTTCTTGAAGGATTTGCAGATGGGAACACTCGGTATAGGTTCTTCACAACTGTCAACACTGGAGATGGCCTCTTGCATGATTCCAATGGAAAGCTGTCAGCTGGTCAGGCACTGGGCCCTGCTCTTCCCCAAGCCTGGAAGCTGGGGTGTTTGCCCCCCACATCCCCACTTTGTACAAGTAACAGGCACTCATGGAGGGCGTCAGCTCGAGACTCAAGAGTGGGAAAGCTGAAGGAAAGTTCCCTTTCCGTCATTTCTTTGATACGTAACTAGAGAAAAGTCATTCATTTGTGAGGTGTAGATGTTCATCAATGACAGAGGAAGAAATTGCTTTGTTGGGGCTAGGGGCCTTCATCTAGCCATCGTTCCTTGTCTGCTGCACACCAGTCTAAGCACCTGTGAGTCTCAAAATAAAGGAATCAGGGTGCATCTTGTGACTCAAGCAGCTGGGTAGCTGGCATGCGGCCACATACAGTCTAAGAACCCAGGTTCAAGACCGGTGCTGGGGTGAAAAGCCAAAATGAACATCTAAATAAGTAAGAATGTGTCTTCCTCTCTTCCTCCTTTCCTTACAAATAAATAAAAGTTTCTTCTCCCCCTTGCCTCCTTTCTCTCTTAAAAAAAATAAAATGTAAAAATAAAGAGGATTGGAAGAAAAGGAGAGAATGATTATACTCCTCTCATTAGCCCTCTAGGCTAGACCTAATTCTCTTTCTGAGAGCTGCAGAAAAGAGAGCTTCCACAAGCCACCTTAGCCCTCCCACCTCAGAAGTAGTTAGCATTGTCCCCTCCAGAGAGGGGAAAAATGATGAAGAGCACAACCCCCAAGGTGCTGAGGGCAGAAAGCAAAAGGTAAGTTGATGTGACCCAACCAAACATAAAGCCTATGTAAACACAGGGTGTTCATTTAGAGGGGAAGGTGGCTTTTGCTCAGAGAGACAACCTCCCAAGTGGATCCTGAATTCTACTCAAGGAGCCAGTGGGGCGAAAGTATGAAGGAGCTGTAGGATAACTTACTGGAATGTGGGAGTGTGCTGCATGCCAGTGGCAGGACTAAGGGAGAGAATGAGAAAAGGAACCTCAGGAATAAGAGCAGTCCTTTAAGAAAGATGCATTAAAGAAGACAGCAACAGCCTCCTTTCAAGTGCTGGGGCTCTGGACCAAGAAAACAGGTTCTGCATGCAAGGCACATTTGCATCACACTGTTTATCTCTGCACCAGTGTGGCTTGATCACAGTCACACAGGCACAGCAGCTCAGTTGGGGACACAAATAAAAACAGGATTATGTCAAAGCTGAAAGAAAGAGGCCTGGCTCTCGTGGTAAGGGTCAAAGTACAGAGGAAAAGGACCTCCCATCCACTGAAGAAAACCCCCTTTCTCTGGCTAGTAGGGAGCTGTGGGGTCCGCCAGGTCTCAGGACATGGTTGGCACTCTGAGATTCTGAGGTTGATTTCCAAGCAGAACTGACAAATAGGGAGTGAAGGATTTAAGAATCTAACCACCATTAAAATGGGGATGAAATATTCATTCGTTCTTTCATCCATCTAGTCACTGCACAGCTGGCTGAGCCTCTCCCAGGGGAGGGTCTCTGTGGGCAGGACAGAACTTGGCAGAGAGCAGGGTGTGGTCACTGCTCTCAAAGCCTGTACAGCTGGGGTGCAGGAGACACAGACAAACAACCTGGTTAACCCATCTATTGTCAGTTTCTAATGCCTGGGCTGATGGAGACAGCTGAACCTTGGAAGCGCCAACGAAAGGCACTAGTAGGAGAACACAGAGTAAGAGTGTCAACTTTACAATGAAAGAATTAGCGGAAAGAGTTTAAAAAGAGAGGCTAACGAGAATTAGTTCATTATTATTACTGTTTCTATTATCATCATTTCATCATTCCTAAAGAATCTAACAACAATTTCCACATCTTTCTTTGGTGTTATATTGAAAGCCTGAGTTTAATTTTTTATGGGTGATTCAAGAGAATTATAACATCTTAAAGCACGGCAGGACCTGGTGGCATAGGTGCTAAGGTGGTGGCGAGGGCAAAGACCATGCAAAGTCCAGTGACCTGGGTTCTGGGGGGAATAACCAAAAATAAGTACATAAAATAAAATCTCAGTCAAACACCCCTTACTCAGCTACATGCATGAAAAAAAATTCAGGCATCAAAACAATGATTTCTACTGACACAAAAGTCTATAGACTTCAACATTGTTTTTTAAAAGAGGAGCCTTTAGGTAGCATTTGTATTATATTCCACAAATATATTATTTCACTTTGGAGCAAACAGTATAAATCTGGTCTAGAAGTTGGCAACAATTCTGGTGTTTTTTGAATTCAAGTGAACATCTTTGAATTGCATGGATTTCTGAGTTACTTCAACAGTACTTACATGTTAGAAATAAGTTCCAATTTTCACATTATCTCAGCTCCTTATGTGCAATCATGGCAAAGATTTTTAAAATGTTACCATGAAATAAAAAGGCTTATTTTAAAATGAAAGGTGATCAAATGTATAAGATTCCAGCATTATGATTAGGAAGTCCTGGAAATGTAATGTACAGCATGGCATCTGGGTCTATAGTTCCTAACACTGGATTGTAGATTTCACAGTTGTCAAGAAAATAGATCTTCAAAGTTCTCATGATAAGAAAAAAATGGTGACTACATCTACTGACAGACATTAAGTAGACTTACCGTGGTGCTCATTTTTCAATATACACTGATACTGAATCATAGTGCTGTACACTTGAAACTAATATAATCTTATGTCGATTATAGTTTAATAAAAAAATGGAACTCTCATAATATTTTCCAGGCTGATAAAGAACTAGAAACAGCTATCATCTTGCCACTTTCAGGTAGTTGTACCTAGACTTAAGGTGACTCCTTGAAGCCCAGAGATACTCTGGCTAGCAGAGACAGTATTACCACTCTAGCAAATATATTCCAACTTCAGGGTCCTCCTGATGGGAGATTAACCAGGTTATGATCATCCTGTCTAACCCATTTCATTGCCTTAAAAGAGCTGATGTCTGATCTGCTGACCTTTGAGCTGGGGGATCTGGCTTAACATTATCCTTTAGGATTAGTTATCAGATTGAAATACAAGTAAGCTTAAGTGGACACTCAGTCATGTTCAAGCTGTCAAGCTAATCAGGACATAGCACCCAAGACATAGGACTGAGGAAATAATGATTACCTAATACAGAAATTTTAAGCTTACTTTTGTCAAGGGCTACCATGTACTGCAAGTAGGACATGTAGGTCTGATACTAGAAAACAAGACAAACTACCAAAAAGTTGTTTTTAACAAAATCACTTAGGTAAAAGTGTAACCAGGTTAATTTATTGATCTGATTATCCAGTACTCTAATCCACCCATCCATCCACTCACCCAACCACTCTCTACCCTTCCATCCATCCACTTATCCATCCATTCATCCCCATCTACCCACTCAGTCATCCATCCATCAATCTACCCACTCATTCGTCCATTCATTCATCTACCCACTTATTGGTCCATCTATCCATCTACCCATCCATGCATCATTTATGAAGCAACAGACTTTGGGTTGTAAAGGTAACCACATACAGTTGGCACGCTCTAAGAAGTCAGTTAAAATCCTACATCATTTTCCATGGAATTTAGCCAACTG